>JAHWFP010253228.1:47335-59123 GCA_023313725.1 Lithobius niger
TGAACGTAAGTGCGTAAAGGTGCTTGCTGTTCTACCATTCTATCTACTGTACAGCTCGCGGTCCTCATGTAAGCCTCAGCATGAACTTCCATGTTAAACGTCAAACTGTGAACTCCTATAGTTTCGCCCAGAATTGACATAGACCAACGAAATTTGGTATTTGGGGTCGTGTAGTAACTGTTTCACCGCATTACAAATATTAGTAACAACAAGCAACCCGTTCAGATTCTACAGCATGGCCAGTTGTTGTTGTTGTTGCTCTTTGCCCTCACCTGGAGAGCGAACCACTGAACCAATTTTCAAGTTCTATAGCTTAAAACGTAGGTATGGACAAGGACAAGGGCCTTTCACAGGCTATTTTAACGTACCTACAATATTCTTGACACGGAAAGCCAAATGGGCTAGAAAATTTGCTCTCACATAAAGATTAAACCAATGAACCGATTTTCAATAATATTTGTTTAGCGTAAAATGTAGGTATTACCACCGACCAGGGCCCTTTGAGCACGATTTTGATGTGAACGCAGTATTCTCTTTGGCAGAGCAATTATTATTGCAGAGCACTGGGCAGAAATCATTAAGTGGAGTAACAACTTGCAAATCGAGTTAAACGCATGAAATTTGGTACACAAGTCTTTCTTAACAGTAAAAATCGAACCAGGGGCTTGGGCAACAAATTCTTACAGATCAAGCTAAAAACATGATATTTGGTGTACAAGTCATTCTTAGCAGCATAAATCGAGTCAGCCATGGAACCTCCATGAAATTCCCCCAAAGGGGCCCCAGAGCCCACATGTACCCCGTTACTGAGGTATGACCCGCAAATGTTTGCTAAAAGCTTGAAATTTGATACACAAGTCATTCTTAACAGTAGAAGTCAAACAAGCCATGGAACCCCCAAACGCCCCCCAGCACCCTCCTGTGCCCCCCTCATTGAGATTTGATCAACAAATTCTTGCAGATCGAGCTAAAAGCATGAAACTTGGCACACAAGCCATTTTTAGCATTACAAATCAAATCTGATGCTTGACCAACCAAAGATTGCAGATCGGATTAAACGCTTGAATTGTGGTACAGAGATCATTCATATAGTACAAGTTGAACTATGTATGGAACCCCCTCGAGATAATCTGCAAGGCTCCACAACGGTGGGGGGGGGGGCGGCCCCCCGGCACGGGCGGCCACCTTGAGGCCTTACCAACAAATTTTTGCAGATGATAGTTCTAAAAGCATAACATTTGGTAAAGAAGTCATTGTTAGCAGTAGAAATCAAATTAGCTATGGAACTTCTGCGAAATCCTCCAAGGCCCTCAGTGTTTCCCCCTATTCCCGTTCCATGAGCTTGACACCCGAAAAATTCTTGTTGATCGTACTGAAAGCAGAATATTGGTGCACCAATGATTTCTAATAGTAGAAAATGAACCAGCCACGGATCCCCATGAAATACCACCAAAGCCTCCTCCAGCATCCCCCCTTTCCTGTGCACCCCATGAAGCTTCAATGACTAACTAATTCTAGCTGAACGTACTAAAAACATGCATTGTAGCAGTGGAAATCGAACTACGTATGGAACCCCATGAGATACACCCACCCCCAGTGCTTCCCTGTGTCCTCTCCATGAGATTGTTAATCAACAAATTCTAGTTCGATTTGTACTGTTAAGAATGACTTGTGTACCAATTCACGTTTTAGCACGATCAGCAAAATTTGTTGGTTATTGATGCTTCATGAGGTGCACAGGAGGGGTGATGCTGGGGGAGGCTTATTTTTATTGTGATCCATGGCTGGTTCAATTTCTACTACTAGGGGTGATTGATGTACCAAAATTCATAGTACCAAAATTCATAGTAGTACAGGTGAGTGTGGTAGGGGGGCAGGAAGGGGCCTTAGGGGATATCTCGAGAGATTCCACAGCTAGCTCGATTTATAAGCTAATTGAATTGAATTGTGTATCAAATTTCATGGCTTTTAGCTTGATTTTCATAAGTAGCCCAAATTCTGCCCGTAACAGCTGTACTACACCTGAAAATTGAACCAACGACCCGATGCTCAAGTTTTACAGCTTAAAACATAGGTATGAAGAAGGCCTATAGCCTTTTGAACGCTATTTTAATGTGACTACAATTATTGTTGTTGTTCTTTTTGGGGAAATTTTTCCCTCACGTAGAGGTCGAACCAAAAAACCGATTTTCAATTTTTATAGCTCTTAAAATTGAGTATTAAAAAGGCTCTTATATAAGTTATTTTAAGGTGATCGCAGTATTCTTTTCTGTGTTATTCTTGCTGAAACAAGAAAAAAATAATGGGTATTAGTATTAAAAAAACGCTAAAGCGTATGAAATACGGTTGTAAGCCGTAAAAAAACTTAAAGCCCTAAAGGAACAGATATTAGAAATTACAGATATTACACGTCGCCCTAATACGTGTAAAAGAAGCTCCAGCTTGTTTTTTGGGTCGCTGGAGATTCTTTTACACGTATTAGTGCGACGCTGATGGCTTACATGTCTTTTTCTAACATCTGTTCCTTTAGGGCTTTTAGTTTTTTTTAAGGCTTACATCCATATTTTATACGCTTTAGCGTTTTTTAATACTAATTTTCTATGTATTATCAGCAATTTATATTGATTTATTTTTGAGGACAAACGTAGTGTTAGATCAGCCTACCTTTCAGCCCCAACGATGGCACAGCAATTAATCTAAATGTGTTAGAACAAGTGACGCCTTCCGTTAAAATGAGCCCAACCCAGAGCAAATGGAGCTGTTAGGATGGAGTGTGTGATGTGAATTAAAAATGAAGGAATATATTTTATTTAAATTATCCCACTGTTTTCTCCCTTTATCTCTTCTTGCTGTTTGTCACCAAAATCTCTTCTTGCCATTCGTGCCACAAGAGTCCCTGTGGTTGGCTGATTCTTGAATATAAATATTTTGCAATGCTATCAAAGGAAAAGAACATGTGTAAGCACTCACGAATGAGTGATCAGTGAAATGACGATGATGGGAACATATTTGCCAACATGGAAATATAATGTGGGTGAAACATTCATATCTGCCATTTATTTCTTGAGTTGAAATGAGTGGAAGTAAAATTAAACGAAGAACTGGGTAAAAGTATTGGACTCAGTCTTTCATAGTGGAAAGATCTTGAACGGACTTCGACACAGTGTGTGGAAGTTGTAGGTTCACCTCACAATTGAAAAAAAAACCCTGTACTTAAAAAAAATTCGTTGGATTGTTTTTAGTTCTGGCAAACTAAACCATTCACCATACTCTTTGCTTTCTGCAATGATTTATTGAAAATCAGGTTATAACCTAGCCTGCTTAATATGTTTTAAACTTTTACAACTTTTATGTTTTAAAATTTAAAACTAACATTTGTTTTTTATGTACAAAAGTAGTTTGTCACACCCTTTTCCGAGGATATTGATTTAAATACCTTGTTCTCGCATTCGTAAAGCTACTGTTGCTACAAAATGTTTGAAGTAAAAAAAAAACTCTTGTAATTCAGTTTAGAAAACTTGTCTGAAAATATAAAGTCGTCGCTTACGTACTACAATTTGAAACAATCAAGTTACCTAAGTAGGGATGGATGCCTGAGCGTGGAAAATCCGATCCACGAACCTCTAGTAATAGTGACGAACGGCTGGTGAGAATCTACACACTCAGACATCGGGCTAAATTGCTAATAGAGGCCGCTGGGGATGGACCGAAAAGGAGGATCCTACTCCCGTAACATGCTGGACGTAAGAAATGTGGAAACGAACTCAAGTTGGTTTTCTTGGCCCGAAATTAGTACATTGGTTTATTCACACTGGTTTTCGTGGAGGCGCCACCTTATCACGCAAAGGCTTTTGTTCTTTTTCACTTCACCCCCTGAAGCTAGTAGAGTAGGACTTATAGGCCTGACCTATGCGGCTCCTCACCCGGAAGAAGCCTAACGTCGTCATTCACCATACGAGGGTGATGATGGATTTTTGGCGAAAACAGTCAATCGCATCTTCCGAGAGAAGTCATGTCACTTTACTTACGGGGAAGTTTGTACGGTAGAGCTGTAACCAATCCGTGGATGTGCCGAAGTCACTTGAAGTTAGAACTTCTTAGGCTGTTTAATTTTTATTCAAGATGGCGAGCAACAACAAGGCCTCTCAAAACGGGCGAATTGAACAAAAAAACGGCGTAACAGGGATGAAGGGGGAGAAAAAAGTAAACCTGGGCGTGAGGAAGTAGTACTACAATGAGTTGTGGTTGTAATACCTTGGACGAATGATTGGGTTAGGCCTTGGGTTGGTTGGGTTGGGTTGGTTGGGAATCATTCGTCCAAGGTAATACAGAGTGTTACAGAAGTGTAATCATTAATAAAGTACACCATTGTTGTCGTCACAAGCAGTCATAAGTCGGCAAGGGGGAAAATCTTAACAGTTGAAAGATGGGATCGCACAGCAGGCATTGTTAACAAGCCAGTTTAAAATACCAACATTGTTTAAAAGTAGACAGTACAGTGTACTTGGAAATAAAACAATTCACAATGGATTTGTAAGTCCACTTAAGCTAGAAACGTCAAAAAGGCAATATTAGCCTGGGAAGTTTAAGGCACTGTAAACAAGGATAATATTGTGGACAGGGAATACATTTTCCGGTCATTACCCACCTGTTTGATACTCTTACTGGCAAGGTGTAAATTTTTTTTTAACGACGAACTAGATTTCTACGAGGTTTGCCATGCTTATTGTTGGATGCAAAGAATGGTTACTATCGTAGAAATCCATCCAATATATTACTGCGACCCGGTCACTGCCAGGTCGTAACAACTGCGTTACAAGCCTGTTCATAGCTTGCTGCTTAGCCAGTGAACTGCAACAGATCAGCGACTTTGCCTAAATTTCGATGGTAGCTATGCTTGCAGTTCAGCGGCAATTTATAGTATTGCGTACAATCACATCAAATCACTGCCACGCTGGTCATGGCGCTTAAGTCGCAACGCTTGTCCCAGCTTTGTTTTATCCTTTTATACTGGAAGGTGAATGTACTTGCAGGATATTCATTGAGTAAAATATGCCACCTTAGCGTTTTTCATAGAGATATTTTATTTGATATTGTAAAAGCATCTATTTTTCATCTTGAAAGGGGAAAGAACTTTTTGTGGTGGCGGGGGGAATAGGTAAATTGATAATAATTATTCATTCATTGTTTAAATTCCAGAGTGCGCTGGGATCCAGTCTGAAGAAACAGCATCACCACATTCTGTCGTTAGGGCTTTCCAAAAACACCTTCACAGCCATGGATCACCTGTTACAAAATTTAATGAGATTGATAATAAGGACTGCGAACATCGTGCTTGAGCCTAATAAAAGGTGAAGAACTTGAAATAGAAAAAGAATAGGGGCCAACCAGGATCCGTGATTTTTTTCAATGGTGACGGCTCATGGGAGAATGCCTAGTTAAGTGCCTGTATGGGGTTTTATGGTCGAAATAATGCAGTCTTTGTCTAATGGTTCACTGGTAGCGTGTGGGAAGCTACGCTCTTCTTCTGGGGGCCCCCCCCCCCTCTGACTCTTCTCTACTATAACTTTGCATTCCCGCTTACCTGAAAATTGAGGAGGTGAAGAAGAGTTATTTCATAGCGATCAATCAATTTTTATTCTTTTTATATTGCTATTTTTATGGTGTGTGTGTACGATGGATGTGTGCGGATACAATACCTGAATAAAATTTAATACGAGCATGCAAATTTGCTTGGATTATGCGACATTCAGTTTTTTTTTTGTAAGAGTAAACTTATTGAACAAAATGGTGGATTTTTTTAAGGTTAAAAAAAAATTTCAATGGCTTTGAATAAATTGTGGGTTTGTGGGTTGCAAGCTGCGTCTGTTGAGGGTTGAGGCCGTTCTCTCGATACCTTATGTTACGACTGTTTTGTCGCCTATATGTTTGTGTTCGATTCCAAGTAAAAGCATCTCGATGGTTTTGACACACTATTTTATTTACGTTTACACAATGCTCTTTATAAGTTGGATGTCAAGCTTCAGGCTTTTACTAGATGCGTCTTACTTTACAGCCATTATGAACAACTTAGCTTACCACTGTTTATTCTCACCAAAATTCTTTAGGCCTAACAATGATGGCGACTATCATTTCTACAGATCTGTTCACAACCAGTGATGCAGCATCAAGTACAGAAAGAGTAATAAACAAATTACTTCTACAACAAAACAGAGTTTGAATTATAAAATACAAGTAAACAAACACGACCTTGCCAAGCACCAATCTCCTAACAAGGCATCCAAACTTACTAGAACTGTACACTCTTTAAGATCTAACGAACCAGCAACAAAGTTAAAGAAATTAAATTGCCATCAATCAATCACAACGTCAAAAACGTCACAAAACGCGTAACAACCACCACGTCACAAAGCTTCATTACTACAAATTCTCAGTGACGGTTCAATACAACCAGACAGACCTAGTTATGTATAAAACCGCTCGTTCATACACCCTTCATGGAGCTGTCACAATTGCAATTTACGTGCATTTACAATGAAATTCGATACCAGTTAAAGCCAACAAAGGAATACTGGCTATAATGGTATAGTTACGTTACATTATGCAACTAATGCCATGCATAACCATTTTTAAGTCGAATTGTTAAGTCCCTTGAAAAGCAATGTGAATCTAGCCAAAAAATTGGTATATAGTTGTTGTTTTGACTGGTAATTACTGGCTGCAGAGTAGTATTCATTGCAGTTAAATAATTTGTTATGTTAGTAGGGCACTTGAACATTCATCAGACTTCTCTAATTGAATAGAAATATGGTACTCACACTTACACGTTCTCGACACTACATTATGTTATTTGTTAATGTGTTTATTGTTTTTAACATGCCCATGGCCAATAGTAAAGCATTACCCACAGATCACATACTACTGAACACTGCGCAATTACAACATGATATACTGGACACTGGCTAATCATGTGTGGTTTTACCTTTCTAAGTGTTGGGAAAATATCTTGATTTTTTACCCTTCTGTGTATTGGCAAAAAAAAATTTGCTTTAGACTACTAGTCTTATATTGCTGAGCACCGAATTTCTTATATTAATTTTATAAAAGAAGTTGGAATCATTATTCATTAGAAAACAAAAACGAACTCGTTTGATGCTTTAGGTTTAACTTATCCGAAGTCAAAACAACAAAGGAACACGAATAAACGTTCCTGCAAGGTTTAAAATGCTGCAATGTGCTGTACTGTTTAGTCCACGTGAAACCTTTACTACTGTAGACAAATGATTTTTACCAATTTTACTTTTGCACTCGATAGAATAGCTAATGATTGGTGTATTTTACTTGGCTAAGGGACATCGCTGACAATGTTTAAACACTAATCGTCTTAGTGTGCTTAGCACAGCTCTACAGGTGATTCAGGATTCGTGCGAGTCCTTGAAAACCTGATTCCATGCTAGAAAAGTGCTTGAAAATCTTGAAAAATGTATATGTGTCAGCAGTAGGGTGATGACCAGCAGATAGACGATGTGACTGAAGAACACTGAAAAATTTAGCCAAGAAAGTACTCGAGTGTCTAACCTTACATAATTCTTCCTTTGTTTGGGCATGAAAAGTTTTGAAATTTGGGCTCTGGCTTTAATTGTATTTATGTGAATAATGGTTGGATACATCAGTAAAGTTTCAAATGTGGTCTAGTGTGTTTGCCACACTGTTCAGCCACACTGCAGCATTTGTACCCTTACAGGAAAGTTTATTTGTCTTCCTTTGGGCTGTTTTGACTTCGAATCAGTTAAACCTTACCTTAAGCATCAAACCAGATAGTTTTTGTTTTCTAATTCGTTTGACTTTGGTGTAATATGCTGTTTAGATTAGCTTGTTTTAATGTTTTGTATCTTTAACAATTACGGTTTGCTGGAAAGCTGCACTGTGGCTAGCGTTTGCTGATTGGCTTTGTTGCATAATAACAATGTTTAAAACAATATGGCCGTTTAGAGCTCCCTAACCCCTGAACCACTTGACTCATTAGAAGAGCCCTTCTGGAAAGGGCACATCTAGAGAGAAATACCAAGATAAGCTAAGAACAGGCTTTACATGACAAATAGTTTTATCGCTAGAGAGAGTAGTAGAAACGTGTCGTGCAAACAAGAAGAACAAACCAAAAACGAATTTCATGGTTTCAGCTCAGGTCCTGATCTCCTATTAGCTTCGGCAGATTTTAATGAATTTTGGTATGCTTGTTGACCAAGTCCAACAAAGCTTGTAAATTTAATTGAAAAATACTCACAGATGACAGAGATATTAAGCATCAAAATTTCGCCTTTAACATGGGCTTCAGCTCTCGGTTTCGGCTTCAAACCTTACAGTAAAGGCTTGTCTTTACTAATAATAAGTTAAAATTCCACTTCAAACTGAGCACGAGTGAATATTAGCCTACAAAATGTGCTTCACATTATGTTCTACTAGCACTAACTGGAGTGCTGATATCACATGAAAACTACATTTAACCTTCCACGAATCTTCAGAAAATGGCATATTGTATGCCGCTAGTGTCCCCACGCTGTGAAACTGACAAACAAAAAATAGAATTTCAAAGAATGGTCAAACGTCAGTGCGAGTATGTAACGCTACTTACTCGTGAAGACCGGGATGCTACTATGCAAGAGTGCAGAATAAGATTTATTTTAATCAAAAACACGCTCCGTGTACTGTCTACTTAATTTTAATCTACCGGAATTCAAACAGAGGCATTGATTTACACAGTGATACTTTGTCTTAACTCTCAGTTTTACCATGACCGCAAGCCACACGCCAGTTTTTAGAATTGATGTTGGCAAATCGTGTTTTACTGTATATGGTCACCCATATGTAGAAAGTCTTGCCAAAGTGTTGTTACTTAATTAAACAATCTTCAGCCGCTAAAAGAACTGCTATGATAAACTCACTGACAGTTTTATTAGTCTCTATTGGGCTATTATTATTACTAGGCAAAGCCAATGGCTTCACACAGCATGGGGTGTACGACTTTTGTCACGGCATTTTTGGTTTGCGTTTCAAACGGGGTACATACTTCCTTTCACTGCATAATATTTCGTGAGTAAGCCTTTCTGGCATATCGAGCAGTAAGCCTTTCTGGGTGGTCGTGGGATGGGGAATAACCGATATCAAGGGGAAAGGGGGTGCGGGGACTTGTCGAATATTTAGGTTGGGGCCATATACCTGAGGAGGGAGAACACTGTGACAGATTCAGTACAAGAATGAAAAGTAGACAGGGGATGTGGGAGGGATGTACCTGGGGAAGGGAAGGACGGTGGTGGGGACGAGGGGAGGCAATTGCTCTGAGGTGTGGGGACCCCATCCCCCAGATATATTCCTCTCTTCCGATGTATGGTTCACCCCTGGCCACTCCTTTACTGCTTGTATTTTTACACTAGATCTTCGGCAATCTTCTTCTTGGAAAGGGAGACATTTGCCTCTTCCCAGATACAAGCGCTATACACTTTTTCCTGAAACATAACCCCTCCCCCGATTCCCGGTTACTCTCCCCTACTTTTTTTCATTTTTGTACTGAATCTTTGACAGTTTTTTCCTGGGGAGGGGGTGGCAGTTGTCCTGCTCCCCACTCTTTCTCAGATCTGCACTCCCAATCCCTGGTCGCTCATCCCTACCTTTCCTTTTTGTACTAAATCTTGGAAAATTTCTTTCCTTCGGGGGAGGTAGCATGCCCGCCCCTCCCACCCGTTCCCTTTTTTAAATTTGTGATGGCACAAGTAAGCTAATGTCACAAGTACAGAGTTTTCCCTTCCTCTGGCTCTGTCATGCGATGTTCCCTTCTCGCAGTCATAGCCTATGTACATTTTACATTTGAATCTTGGAGCCATCTTAAATGTTCTTTCGGCTAGATAAATCAACATGTATACCAGATGTTCGAGTCTTCTCATCTCTAGAGCAGATCGGGTTTTTCCTGACTATTCTTCAGAGCTACGAGCTGTCATCCCCAGAGTTAAACGGACTCTTGAGAACCAGAAGCGAAGGAAGAGCAGCAAAGGAGAATTTCCTAGTATGGTGGTGCTGCTCGTCCTGGCACGTTGGGTCCCATCTCATGAGACGTAAGCCTTCTTTCCTGGAAGATGTTATTTCTTTGGTCGTTGTGATGTTTGTAGCCCAGAAATATTACAATAAAAGAAGGAGAGCGAAGCAGAAGAACGGTATACTTACTGCTTCAGAGGGGGCGAAGGATCAACAACCATGGCAGTAAACAGGCAAGCCGAAATCCCTTCAATTTCCAAGGCACAACAATGTCTTCATAGGAAGGCCTTCAGCGTGAAGCAAATCTTGATGGGTATAGTAAGATGAGATGTCTTCATCAGTTGAAAGAGATTCGACGAAGGCAAGACAGGCATAATTTTTCTTCGAACGGAGCATGGCAGAGTCCATAACAGCGGTGTTGTAAGTGTTTTAGACATCGAAGGAGGAGATGGACAACCGCTGTGGCAGGACACCGAATGTTTGAACACATGTTTACTTTGAAATGCCCAGAATTTGCAGGGTGAAGGATGTAGACGAAGGATCGCATGCCAAAGGGGATGTACCCACCGGAGGCATCCATATGGAGGTATTCGTATACGCTATAATGAAGTGTAGTACACAAACGAGGAATAAGATAGCAGGGCCGTAAGGAAGTAAGCATAATGAAAGTTGGCGACGTTCAAGTGTGTCTAAGGAACCGAAACTTCGGATCACAGGCGAAGAGAAAGCAAATCCAGAAGTAATGCAACCGAGGTTTAGGTCAGAAACCTGCAGAAACGAAGAAGTCTTGAAACAAGGGTGAAAGGCACTAGATTAATTTGTGGAAATGAGAACTCGGCTATGGAGAAGGTAGTTTTCCACTCCTTGTCTTGCACCTGATCACACATTGTGGAATCACCTTCGTTTCTGGGCATGGAGGTTTCTGTTGTGCCTATTTGTGGGTGACTGGAAACGACGAAGGTTCCGAAGGAAGTTGAAGATAATGACGTGTAGTCATCCACAGGTTTTCAAGGAAGTCTGTGGTGTTAACTTTCTGTGTTGTTGTTGTCGGTTTTGAATCACAGTAGAGAAAAAAACGTGGCTTTGGTTCCTCATCACGGTAGGGAAGGATGAGAACTGTGAATGGCAGAAGTAGGCATTTATGGGTGGATGCGGAAACCTAAGGCTACACAACTTGGCTTGTGTGCGGCAAGGTTGGAGTATGGTACGACACCTGGGAATACGGGGATGAACTGTGTGGTATCATCATATTGTCAAACCGAATATGCAGTGAAGTTGGCGAGCGAAGGAGAAGCTGACATTGAAACCCAACCACATACTACTGGATCGACTGGAGAGGGAGCGATCTCCACAGTAGTAGTTGTGTCAGAAGGCGAAGGACCTGAGGTAAAAAAAAGGGTGCTGCAGTGGGTGTCAGCGGGATGCCCATGTTGAGAGTTGACTCACAGGAGGGGGCGGCCATTGGAGACAAAAGAGTGGCTGGGGTGATATGCCGAGGGTGTTGGGGTTGGCATGGTGCCATGTGAAGGACCTTTGCCGTAGCAGGTGATTGGCTGTAAGAAGGGCTGGAAGTCACAAACAGGGAGTAATAGTGAAGGCACCAAGTAGGTCCTGCGATATTGGGTAATGGACAAAACAACTATATTTTGGAATTGGCAAGAATCAGCCTGACCCACTGCTCGAATATCTGCCGCTTGAGACGAGAAGTTTCTGTGGTAAGAGCAACGTTCATTGCATAAAGGACATTAGATTCCGTAGTAGG
>JAHWFP010253229.1:0-51699 GCA_023313725.1 Lithobius niger
ACAACAGTAAGTAACAGTGTTCTCGGGCACACTGCGGTTTCACTGATACGTATAGCGTTCGATGGAACACTACAACAACAGCTTAAAAGTAGGGCCGAATTCTGCCTCGTAGAGGCCTGGTGCTTAAGATTTATTGTGCCCCCCCCCCCCCTCCCCCAAATTCGCCAGTCCAGCCAAGAGGGGCATAATACATCGATTTTACCAACTATTCAGTTAAAGGTCAATTTTTTTTAAATTTAAAATAGTACCTCATTTTATTTTTCCAGTGACCATGTGCACCCTTCAGGCCCTTTTTAAGTCTGTGGCCCGGTGCTTTAAAACCCAAAGCACCCCCTTAAAGGGACATAAATCCTTCCGATATGTTGTGCGAACCGTTGAGAATAGCGTTTGCAACATTTACACAGGTTAAAATTAATGTCGCAAAATCAACTGGCACGAAAGAAAAAAACAAGAAATCGACTGTGTTGGCAACATTTGCAGACGTTTGAACTAATGTCGCAAAACTGAGTCGTGCAGGAAAGCCAACATGGATGCATGTACCTTTAATCCGGTCCTTTAATTCAGTGCAATGGTCGTGGGTGCTACTTGAGGCATTGAATTCAAAATGAAGGATTCCAACAAAAACGTGTACTTTCCTCTTCGTCGTTGCAGCGGTTCCATTCCCCATCCCCTTTCACAATGAAATAGTTTTTTCTTGTATCTGAGATTAATGTTATAATTTCAGTTTAAAAAAAAAAACACCAGTTTTTGAAATATTTGATCGACTTTTCATTGAAGTTTCTGGTTCACAAAAATACTTTTAAAATCGTTTACCTGGCTGTAATATTGATTAAAGTTATTATTATTAGACTCAGTTACACAAATTCCTATATACGTATATTTCGCTAGCACCTAACCGTAGGCGAAATTAGTTTTTGTGATAACCCATCCAAAAGCATCATATTAATGCGATAGGGCGCGCTTGTTCATTCTTTTCATCGTATCAGTTAAAAAAAAAAGGGGTGGGGGAAGCGGGAAGCATGTTCCCTTTTTATACGGTAGCAGTGAAAAAGGGAGACCGTGTTCATTCTTTGCACGGCAGCAATGAAAAAGGGCGAGTGGCCAGCAATGCGAAGGGTAATGTCGATTATATTACTATAACAATCACAAACGAAATATTACTTTGACATGATGTATAAACGAGATGTATACTTTGACAGAAATCTGCGCAATCAAACTCTGGGCCCCAACAAAAACAAATGCGAGTGCGGCAGCAAGCGGGACAGTATGTCAACATCGCGTCCTACTACACGCCGCAAGCAACAACAACATCATCAACAACAACAACCAACACTCACAACAACAACAACAACGTATGTTTCGCCAGAACCAGCTAGCTTATCGCCAAAACAGTTAAACTCGTTTAGAAAGGATTATAGCATCAACCGTTGCTGTAACAGTTGCTTTTAGAAATAACCTTTATTCAGTGTTGTATCTGCCTAAAAAGCGTGCTTTAGGGCATTCGCCGTCGGCATTCGCTAACCATTCCAGCCGACGCCATGGTGCCTGAGTGAGAGTGACAATTTTCAGCTAATTCAAATTGGAAATTCCCAGGATCTTTCACATGCTAAATTGGACATGAGCCCGAGTCATCAAAGGGCCCTTCTCTACCCAATAATACCAGGGTTGACTATAGGCCAGGATAAATCTTGGGTTAAACTCGTGAGACAGTCGTGCCAACTATCAGGCTTCCTTGCCCCGTGAATGTGTTATAACTACTTGATTAATAGTTAGCCTGTTGTAATTTCCTGTCAAATATTCAACCCTTGACAAATACGACAAACTCACACAAGAACGAAAAGCACTATAGTTAAGGAACAAAGAGCGAGCATTGTGCTGGTTCCCTGGGAACGCGATGACGGCGAACAAATTACTGCCAAGTGGATAGAACCCGAGCACTTCAAGCCAAGAGGCATGAGAATTAATCGAATCGTGTTGCTGACCTACGGAACTAAAAAAAAGTACATACATACATTTCAGTGTCCGTCTTGTTCTTAAGAATTAAATACGGTTAAAATTGATGCAGGTTTAATCACTCGTTGAGTTCAATTTTTTTGCAGAGGTTGTGGGGACAGGGGGTGAGGAGTAAGAACAGCCTACGTATTTACTGGAAGAAAGCCAACGTTGTAGAAAGGGTTTTAGGCTCTCTTAAATCTTAATTTTTGAGAAATTACACAGTTGTAAAATAGTAGTAAATTTTTTATTCCATCGTTTATAGGACACCGGAAAAAAGCAGAGGTTTTTTCACAATCCACAATTTTTTTCTCAATTTTTTTTCTCAATACACAATCAACTAAAAAAAAAGGTCATGAAAACAAGACGTAACATATCTCTGTAGATCCGACAAGCGCTTCTGTTTTGGCCCTACGGCAAATTTCCCATTTTCTTGTGTGACCAGTACACTCCTGCTAACAATATAACTTAGTGCAATTCATATGAAGCGGATGCCACTGTTCAAAACGCCATTGGTGATTGTTAGAAATTATTCACAAACGCTAGAAAATAATTCTGTACGTACGATACCAATTGTGATTCCAATTGTAGATTCTATTGTGAAATAAAGAGTTAACAGATGACAGATCTGGACATTTCTACTCTAATTTTAATGCTAACATTATGGGAATTCATGAAATGTAAGACGTTTCGAACCGAATGAAATTCACACGACAAATTACTCTTTCGACACGTATGGCTTTGGATTATTAGCGTCTTTGCTTTGCATACACAATAAATTTGACAAACTCTGACAATCATGAAATCGTAACTTAGTAGCCGATTGTGCCAAATAGCATGAATTTACGACGTAACATTTTTCAAACTTTATCCTATTGGGACATAAAACTTATCCCTTTATTTATTTTTAGTGTAATTTTAGTTTGGGAAAATACATTTGTGATACAGGCGGTGCCTCTGCAAACCCTCCCCCACCTTACCAAGGAGCATGTGGAGAACTATACTGTCCGGTGTCTGGTGGGGGGTGGCGCAATAATGGGAAAGCTGAAGAGGAAATTGAAAGAAAGGAGGAAAGGAAAACAATTGTCGTTTTTATGGCCTTCTTCTTTACCTTCGGCACTGCTGAAAGAAAGGGTGATTTTTTTTTGGCTTGGGTGAAATGTGGAAAATGAGGTGAGGGCACAACAGGAATATCGCTTCATGATGACGTTGTCATCCTTTTGTTTTACTGGCCCTTGGCACTGACATGGGGGACTTCCCTTTCCTACGTGCTTATGCCTGAAAAAGAGAATAAAATCGTGCGACGCTAGAGGTGAAATTCTTGGACCGTCGCAAGACGAACTACTGCGAAAGCATTTGCCAAGAATGTTTTTATTAATCAAGAACGAAAGTTAGAGGTTCGAAGGCGATCAGATACCGCCCTAGTTCTAACCATAATACGTAATATCGTAATACCGTAATAATATCGTAATAATATCGTAATACCTTGAAACAAATCCCGATCAGAGAGACTATTTTCACCCATTCAACAACAGTAAACCTAGTGAAATATATGGAACTATAGTTCCATATATAGTTCCATAGTTCTATAGTTCCATATATTTCTCACTAGATTAACTGTTGCTGAATGGGTGAAAGTGGTCCCTCTGACCGGGATTTGTATAGCTGACCACGGCGGGGGGTTGACCCTCCTGAATGTTATTGGTGTCGACGGCCACTTACGGTCCGGCACTTACTTGTTGATTGTCGCCATCTTGATGGTGTTCGTCGTCGTTTCCATCTTCCGCATGACATTGCACGTCAGTTGGGCGATAAGTCTGTCCTCCTGTCCGGTGTTTTTCAATTTTTGCAGGAGGTACAGATGTATGACAAGATTTAGATTAGGGGTTAGAATAACGTCTCTGTAATGTGTGGTGCAGTGGCAACCCGGACCACTGCACTGTGACTGAGGTTGGCGCTAATGACCAAGTTGTCGACGTGCCATTAAGGCTCAATCCCCCCTCACCCCGCGCATTCCCACCACTCCCCCTGCCACCCCTCCCTCCTTTTTCCCTCAAATTATATTATGTACATCCCACGCGATATTAAAAGCTCGAGCGGTTTGTCCTTGCAAATACGCTCGATAATTCATTTCATCGCTCCCTCGCTAGGTTCCGTGAATCCAAGGCTTGAATTGGCAGAAGCTCTGGGACCGGGAAGCAAGAACCCCACATCTGTCTTAGCCGATCTTGGGTGACGCAAACATACTCAACACGGTAGGTAACCCATGCATTTCTTTTCCTTGCAATTTGCTAAACGGCTGTTTCTTTTGTCCTCAATTTAGCCGTAATTTACACTGCTGCATCTTTCAGACGTGTATGTTTTCTGTGTTCCGTGTAGCGCTTAGATGCCTTCACGCAGCAACAAAATATGTGCTGTTCTGCTGCAGAAACAAGAAGGCCGCTTCCCACTGACAAATAATTTGCAGGCGTAGTAGACCTCCAATTAAAAATATAGGTTACAAAATAGGGTATAAAATAAAAAATATAGGTTTTTATAGGTGATTTTTCAGAAAATAAATTGCCCTTGAAATAAGCTTTTGTAGGTTTTTTGTCTCTTTACTTCATTCAGTATACTTAAACGGAAAAAAAAAAGATTTACCCTTGTTTATTACAATAACAATTCACTACGCTCACTCTATTGGCGTCATCCCACGCTTCAGATAGTTTAGTTTATTTCTTTCAGATTAGTTTGCCTGATAGAACTTTGGTATCTTCAGAGCAGTTTTGCGCGGATTTAAGGGTAAAAATAGTCAAGTTACAGTAATGAAAATAGACCTGTCCGAAACATAATTTAATTATCTTTCATTTGGTGTTACTCTCAGTCTCATCTTTGTAGGTGCCTTAGTTCAAGAGGAGTAGGAGAACACGCACGCACATCGTTGTAGATAGGCCCATCGTTGCGTAATTTATATAGGCCTTTTTCAGCTCTCGTAAGTACAGAAAGAATAATTAAAATCGGTTGCATTTAGCATTTTATACAATAAAAACAATGAATTTGAGTTTTATCAATTTTAGTACCATTTTTTTGTCACTACATGTCATTGTTAGCAGTTTAACTAATTCATTTTGCATTTTTTTAAATCAAATGTTAATTCTTTTTAGGCTAGTCACCCAGTTTCGTTTATTAACTACATGGTAAATGAGATTGGAATTAAAAAACACATCGCTCCGTAATCAGCTTTTAAAAATATAGTTTTTATAGGTAATATAGGTTATTTTGGCAAAAATATACAGTCAGAATTAAAATGCAGGTTTTCATAGGTTGGCTGCGACCCGATATTTGATCATCTACAGCAAACACGCAGCGTTTTAAAATTCTTGGTGGATTTAACTGAAATCATAAAGCTGCAAGGAGCTAATTAAAACATGGCCGTAAAGATCTAGTTATTCATTTCGGTGGCCAATAAAACTTGGACGATAACAATTTTTTCAACGATATGGACAATGGCAGTCACCTGGAGAAGTCATCAGCCATTTTTTTTTGCTGCCGGTTTAATATCTCTGACTCTCTGTGTACTAATCCACCAGGGAACTGTTTCCTCTTATCGTCTAGCACTGCTGCAAGTAAAAGGGACGCACAGGAAGCAATTCCACACTTGTGCATTGAGACTTGTGTAGAGCGGTTATACGGCAGGTGCCGAGTCTCTTTACAGGTTGCAATAAATGTTGTGGCTACATATGCGAGTTGGAACCGTTGCACTCCCGCTACGCTGTTTTCCGTACACTGGGTACCGTTTTGATGAGCGTGATAAATCTTATCCTGGGAAGGAAGGGGGGTTGGTCGGGTTGAGTCCCTTTTCCGCACCGGTGGCGTTTTTATTCCCTTTTCGTGTGTTTTCGGGAGGGTCACGCCCAAGCATTATGTTGTGTGTAATGGCTCGCTCTATTGATGGTTTCCAGGAGACCTGGCCGGTGAACGCGCTCGCAGAAACGAGACGTTTGTCTTTAAAACCCGCGAAGACGAATGGCGCCAACCCTCGAACTAGACCACTGCTATTCCCAGACGTCCCTTTAAACCCGTGCACCGCACGCCATTATTCACGGTCGAAGCATCTCAACAAAGACGGGTTCCTGTTGTTGCTTCTTTCTTGCCTCAGACGAATAGCAAAAAAAAAAAGACAAAACTGCCTTGCATTAAATTTTCCACTTTAAAACCCAGTTGTCATCTGGCCCAATGACGTCACCAGGCCAACCAAGGTAAGTATAATATGTACATACCTCGAAGACGATTGCCCGGAGGCCATAAACGGACGAGATCTTGCGATAACGCCGCTGATGCACGGTTGCTATAGCAACAACACAAGCATTGCCTTCCGGCGATGAGAGTTGGGATTTGGTAGCTAGGGGGATGAGGTTAGGGAGAGGGTGGGGAAGAGTGCTAGTTTTGGGTATAGAACCGAAAACCTCGTGTCCATGGTAACGGCGGGAGAGCCCCAGGCAAGGTGGGGCTGTATTGCTCGCGATCTGTGACGTGGACCGACCGCACACACGCGCCGGCACAAAGCAATTTTTCATAACTGGTATATTTTTAAGGGGGAGGGGTCGAATCAATTACCGTCTAATTGCCTCCGAGATCTCGAGCGGCACTTAAGCAGAAGCAAAATGCCGGTTCCCAAGAGCCATTTTCCTGTTTCCCGTAACTGGAGAACATTTGTCAGTTAAAAGGAAAGGGAATAGACTGAAAAAGCCACAGCACAAAATAGGGAATATGTCAGAGCAAGGAATATGTACTGTCCCTTTCCAGTTTTTGCTTTCACTTCATGCCACATTCTAAAGGGAATGGGATGGTTTGTAAAAGGCTTAGGGTATTACAGAGATACTATAAATGACGTTTCCTCCTGTATAGGGGTATTTCTCTCTGTAATTTGAAAGGAAATGGTATGGTTTGTATAAGATTTAGGGTATTCATTATACTGATACTATAAATAACTTTTCCTCCTATGTAGGGGAGCTTCTCTCCATAATTTGAAAGGAAATGGGATGGTTTGTATAAGACTAAGGGTATTCATTACAATGATACTAGAAATAACTTTTCCTCCTATATAGGGGTGCTTCTTTCTATAATTGGTTAATAAACTATGTGAGTTGAATATCGACTTAATTCTTACAGTGTACTAAGGGACACTTTTGAGGCAATACTAGAGAGAGTGCAGATATAGCTTCTTTCAGTTCAGATTCATTTTTTCTGCAGGAGATTTTTCCATTGACGACAGTGGAAGCCGCAGTTAAATGCGGTGGATTTAACAGCTGATTTAACATCTGATTAACGCTATGTTTATTTCTGTAAAGATAATTAACAAAAATGGCGAAGATTGTCGTCACATAGGACGAAAAATTGTCGTCACAAAAAGTCGTTCGATTATAAGAAATAACTTATTTATCCTGCATTTTACAACTTATATTTGCGTAGCAACGACACAACATGTACTAGCATGATGGTGAACATCGCTAAGGAACACACATTAAAAAAAATTAAAGAATTAAAAAGTTGCGACCATAATTTCAAACTTGATGTCAATGATACATTGGTCGAATCGAAGATCACATGGAAAAATAAACCTTTCAAAATAGTGACCCTTTATAGACAACCGAATACAAACGTAACACGCTTCTCCAAGTTAAAACAAGCGGCTACAGCGACTGCCTAGTCGCACCGTTCTTCTGTACAGTTCCTCCACTTCCAATGTTGAGGCGCACACCTCTATCATGCACTACAACTGCTGTTATTATTTAATTTAGTTACGTCGAAGGTAACTTGCTCTATTAAACAATGGACGTTGTAAACAATGGACGCGTCGAAGCAGTCTATTAAACAATGGACGTTGTAAACAATGGTCGTCAATATCTGGTACTGTTGCGAATTGAAAAAAGCGACGGACGGACGGACGGACAAAGTCGTTGCAATAGTCTTCTCGCCGGTTACGGCGTACAGAAGACTAAAATATCATATCAAAAATCAAAACTGGTAAAAGGGGCCGCCAAGTTCCGAATGATTCGGCCCTTCAAAGGAGTGATATCAAGACACTAAAACATTCGTTAAGTTAATCGCATCGCTTAATAGTTCGAACGTTAAATGAAAACTAGAACGTTGCTACTTTCGGTAGCAATGTTCAAGTTTTCATTTAATGTCCGAAGTATTATTCGGTGCGATTAACTTGGCGAATGTTTTGGTGTGTTGATATCACTCCTTTGAAGGGCCGAACCATTCGGAACTTGGCGGCGCCTTTTACCAGTTTTGGTTTTTGATATGATATCACTCCTTTTTTTAAAATTGTGTATTGGCTCAACTCCACTACTGTGCACTACTGTGCTCTTTTTTGATTAGAAAAAGAGCGTAATGAAGTGGGAAAAGACAAATATGAAAATATGATGGCTCAATGCGAATTTTTGAACAAAACGTTTATTCTATAACCTGACATGAGGCAAATAAAAATGCTGTAACAATTTCGTATATTGATCGTGCATTTATCAAATCTAAATTAGATAGTTTGGGATTTACAATTTGTGAAAAAATTGCGGATCATTCCAGGCTTAATTCTGGAAAATAGTGACTGTTCACAAGGTGAAATGAAACAAAATAAAGCTTAAGTGTAACATTACAAATAATAAAAAAAATATTAATAGATCTTGAACTAGTTAACTGAGAATTTTTAAATGAAATAGGTGGCTCAACTAAAATGTGTAATGAAATTGTGGAAAAAATAACTAATATATATATATTATAAAAAAAAAACACAAGAACCATTAGCATGTGTAATAGTGTCAGATCACCTATTAAAAGGTGAATTTTTCAGAAAAGTTTAGCATTAATTAATGAAAAGAATAAACTTTGGAATAAAATGTAATAAAACTTAAAAGTACATGAGAGAATTACTTCAGAATTTTGACTAAAATGTGCGTTTTATTTTTTGTTTGTAAATTGTTATTTTTTTTCTTTTTGTGATATATGGCGTGACCGTTGAAAACAAAGAAAAACTCCATATGAATGTTAAGATAATTCACTTCTGAAATAATATTATTAATTAGAGGATTCACCAAGTAATGCAAAATTATGTAACCAGGACATCTTTCATAAGCGAAATATTCACTTCTTGATGTCCTTCAAATGCATGTTGAAATAATAAAAAAACAAAAAAAAAACATAGTTGCGTAAATTTATGGTAAACATGCGCTTAAACATCGGTTCCTAAAACACTGAGGCGAGGCGTTTACTTTGAAGCAGGGGGCTCTCTTCCGAGATTTTTGCATATTGCTTTTCCATTGGCTGTTGATTTTTCTGGTGCCACTGACGTCACAATGCAGCCCTACATCTTACGCACAAGCCAAACCAGACCGGTGCCAGTGACGTTACGTGAAATATTGGCAGGAAAAAGACTTAATGAGCTGGGTAAGGGCCAGCCTTACTGTATACTGTTGTTCTACTCGACCTTGCTTTGAAGTATACGCAGGATTGGCCACTGATCCATATGGATAGTTTAGGAAAGGGCTGTCTGTATGAGAATGGTTCGTTTAGAGTAGGGTGTCTGAGCCAGTACTGTTACTACAGTTTCTGTAGTTTCTAGCTTTACTATAGTCATACCCCTCTTTCAGTCAATTCTGGATGAGGCCAGAACAAACTTTCCTGTTTTTCTGCTGCCCATTTTAGGCTTTTAGGGATCAGTCATTATTTATCGCGGTAGGTGGAGGAGGCAGTTGTGAAAAATGTACTTTAAATCATAAATTAATACCAGTATATTGTTGGAGTGGGCATAATAATTCTACGCAACTTTCAACTTTTAAACGTTAAAGGTACATTCCTCCCAGCGCCATTTTTCTCGATCCTCCACATCAACGGCCCCAAAGTTCTATTTACTTACCGTTAGTCAATCCTTTGCTAAAAATCCGTTTTTAAACGTGGCGTCTAGGTGATTTTCTGTTGAATATTGGGAACTGTATTTATTCGCATCCTGCAATTAAAAGATCCTTTACACGCTTACAATAATCTTGACGTTTCATGTGTGCATGTACTAATTTTTTTAATTTAAATCGTTTGCTAATAATTACCATGAGATCAAAAATCTAAAGGTCTAGCGCGGTAAAAATTGAAATGATTTATGCCACATACATCGCCGAAGAAAAATTGTAAGATACTCGACGGGTTTCCACGGGTGGCCCCGAGTATCGTGGAGAGACAGAGCCAAGCCGAAAAAGGGGAGGTCCACTGTGATAAGATTATGCAAAATCTTTAGGTTAATATTAAATCAAATCTAAATCTCCGTAGTTCCAACAGCTCAAGCCCTGTCCTTGATAGCCGTTCAATGTGACCAACGTCCCGGAGTCCAGGAATTTTTTTTTGGTAAACTTACGCTGGACGGACTCAATTAGGTCAATGTCTTTCGCAAGATAGGGGGACCACACTGGTGTGGCATATTCAAGAATGGGCCGGACGAAGACCTTGAATGCCCAAACTTTAATTTTAAGGGGGGGGGGGGGAATTGAGGCTTAATGGCGCGTCGACAACTTGGTCATTAGCGCCAACCTCAGTCACAGTGCAGTGGCCCGGGTTGCCACTGCACCACACATTACAGAGATGTTATTCAAACCCCTAATCTAAATCTTGTCGTACATCTGTACCTCCTGCAAAAATTGAAAAACACCGGACAGGAGGACAGACTTATCGCCCAACTGACGCGCAATGTCATGCGGAAGATGGAAACGACGACGAACACCATCAAGATGGCGACAATCAACAAGTAAGTGGCGGACCGTAAGTGGCCGCCGACACCAATAACATTCAGGAGGGGCAACCCCCCGCAAAAGGAAACAGTGAGTAAGTCGAGTGTGACCAATTCGCAAACGGGCCAACATTTTAAGGTTTCCCGATGTAAAACATCTGTTAACAATCGCCAACCGGCGGAATGCCAAAGAACTGATCTTCAAACAGAGAAGGGATGACTTAAGTTCCTTAGAGAGCCAGATGCCTAGGTCCTTAACATTCTCTCCACCAATGGCAGAAGTTCTCCATCAATAATCTTTTGAATTGCATGCTGTAGATTTAGGTTTATGTTTTGACCATGTTTTAATTTTGACCCACTTGATAACGGCCCCGATCTAAGGGCCGAAACGTTGTTAATTTTAATTCACATTCACTGGCGCGATTTACTTAACTATTTACTGGGCTATAGAAGCAATTTCCCAATTGCGGTCTAATTTCCTATAGGAAATCCCAAGCGATGCTCATATAAAACGGCATAAGAGTATTCGCGAGGCTGGAGGGCTCAATTACCATAATTGGAGAAAATATTTCGTTAAAATCAAAGGGAATAGCAAAGCACGGACATCGCCTGCAACGAGATTGAGTTAAAACTTGTTGACAAGTGTGTAAGTGAGTTTTCACCATTTTCCATTGACTGTGCGCCGTCCTAAAAGGTCCATTAGAAATTTATGTTTATTATCGTTGCAAGCACCTGAAGCCAGCGAGTGTTGAGCGAGTGTTGAGCCAGGTAATCCGATGCTCAAGACTTGCGTATTGTGGTGCCTCGGCTGTTAGTACGGGCACCGCGAAAAAGGGCAAAGGTGCTTCTCAAACTGTGTTGATGGCTGTCTATCTGTCTGTCCGTGCTTCACCAGGAGGCAGTAACTCTTACAGTCGCAATGGCGGCAACGTAACGTGACAGAAGGGTTACTAGCGCAAATAGAGCAGCGTTATGTGACGTCATATTGGCTACAAGAGAGATAGTTGCAAGGGGCACTAGATTAAAATGGAGGGTTAAACAACGGCACTTCTAGTCAAGGCAGTCCTTTGAGAGCGGATTTCATAGGCTTAAAAAAACGTTGTTTTTGCCAATACCTTATGCTGCTAGGTTGTAATCGAAAAATAAAAGATTCCACTTGCTTAAAAATGTCAGCAACTGCCAACAAATCGACAAAAATCACGTGTTATAGGCATAAGAAATCCTCTCTAACAGCATTGGCTTCAGTTACGACGTCCTTCTTTTCCCCCTCCAGTGACCCTTGCAGCTATCCCCGTTACTGGCTCCAGCACAGAGTTATACACAATAATACCATACACTGTGTCACTGCCCTATAGAGCAGTGACACGCCGTAGTATTATTGTATATAACTCTATGCTGGAGCCTTAATGGGTTAGCTGCAAGGGGCACTGCAGAGAGAAACGGAAGGGCGTCATACGGAAGCCGATGCTGTTAAGAGTGATTTCTTAGATCTAAAACCCTTGCAGCTATCCCCGTTACTGGCTCCAGCATAGAGTTATACAAAATAATACTATACGCTGTGTCACTGCCCTATAGAGCAGTGACACGCCGTAGTATTATTATATATAACTCTATGCTGCAAGGGTTAGCTGCAAGGGGCACTGCAGAGAGAAACGGAAGGGCGTCATACTGAAGCCGATGCTGTTAAGAGTGATTTCTCACACCTAAAACGCGCGATTTTTGTTTTTGGAGAAAACGACGTTATTTTAAGCCTAAGAAATCCGCTCTTCCGTTGTTTTTCCCTCCATTTTTATTTAGTGCACCTTGTAGTTATGCCCTCCAAAACCCATACTGGAGCCAATATGGCGGCAAATGTCACTGCTCTATAGAACAGTGACATAACGTAGTATTATTGTATATAAGTCTATGGTGGAGCCGGTAACTGGGTTAACTGCAAGGGGCACTGGAGGGGGAAAAGAAGGTCGTCTTACTGAAGCCAATGCTATTAGACTTGACTTGTTAAGCCTATTACGCGTGATTTTTGTTGTTTTGATGAAAACAACGGTTTTTTTAAGACCAAGATATCCGCTCTGAAAGCACCGTCTTGACTAGAAGTGCCGTTGTTTTCCCCGACATTTTAATCTAGTGCCCCTTGTAGCTATGCCCTCCAGATGCCCTCCATAGGAATATGCTTTCCACAGGAATAGGGTCCTCCCGTAACGAGGTAAGTTTATATTGCTGTAAGGTGTCAGTCTCCGTGATAACGTTTGGACTAACTGTCGAATTTTGACAATAATCGCACATAATCAAGCAAGCAATAGCTATAATCATTCGGAAAAAATAATCCGAAATTAACGTACATCTAAAACATCTGGCATATGAATCTCCACGAAACAACGCGCGTCACCCCTTTCAGTTTACGCAAGACTCGCCCGTGCATTCTCGCGGCTAGAAGTTAGGCCGCATTTACGCAACGACTTGCCTTTGAATTCTCGCAGCTAGAAGCTAGAAATCGTCTGAAATTCCAACATGGCGGCGGTTTTAGCTATGTCGACTCGCAATGAAGGCACTTAACAATGCGAGTTCAGAAGCGACTGTGTAAATTTCGTCATCACGAATTCTTTATCATGTTGTCACGGGTTATAAGACTGCAAGCATTTACTCAAACGACGTCGGATTTAGCTAATCCAGATAGCGTTGTTACCATGGCAACGACAACTTTGTCAATTCTCGCTGCGAGAATGCAAAAGCGAGTTGTTGCGTAAACCCGCCCTTAGGGTGCGTTATGCAACAAGACCTTCTCGCTCGCCGAACGCTATTTGCTACGCAACCGTTATTTATTCACGATTAATTTCCTGTTTCTGTTAAATGAATGCGGTAATCGGCAACAAATTAAATTATATTATAAATAGCAACACGGATAAAGAACAAAGTGCAACGGTCATTTTAAACATTGGTGCAACATTGTGCCATTTCACGCTATTTCCAAAATTTGCTATTATCGCTGAAAAAACAGCTTCTAGCAGTGAGCAAACGACGGCAGAATAAATAGCTACTCGCAGCGAGAATTCAATCCAATATGGCGTCCACTTTGGGGCTGTCGAATCGAAGCCAAATCATCAAAACACGGCATTCAGAAATCTGTCCGTCGTCTTGTCAAACTTCTCAATCTCAAACCGTCGTCTTGTGCAGCAGTAAAAATTGTTTTCTAGTTGTCATAAATCGATGCTGTCATCTTGCACGCTTCGTACGCGTCGCGAGGCACGAGGAGGAGATTAGCGTCCGCGTTGTTGCCGTGGTTACTACGTATAGAACACTTGAAAGCCACATTCTTCGGTAAAGGCGAGAAGCAGCCAGCAGATTTAGTATTAACCAAGTGAAAGCCAGTAAGCGAGAAATTTGTCGTTGCATAAACGAGCCCTTAAAGTGGCACTATCAGTGAGAATCGTACGAAAATACAGTGGCGCCATCTAGCGGCAGTGATATTGTTATCCATTACGTCTTGCTCTCAGGTGCACGAGTATTACCAAATTTTCACTCAATAATTACGATAAGGGCTTGTTTGTTTCGTTAAAAGAAATGACGTTGTGCATTTTTTCGCTTGATGCAAGCAAGTGCTAGATACTACTAGAGAGAACTAGATGATACCAGATTCTACAAGCTACAGACTTTCAATCGGTGATAGTGCAATTTAATCGCGATGGCAAAGGTGTCATTGTCATGGTTACAACGCTACAAGAATTAGCTAAATCCGACACCGTTTGTGTAAATGCTTGCCGCCTTATAATGTTTGACGAAAATATAATAAAGAATTCCTCCTGACAAAACCATTTTCAAGTCGTTTCTGAACTTAAATTATGACGGTTTTCGTTGTTAGCCAGTGCAACTAAAACCGCAGCCATGTTGGAATTCCAGACGACTCCTAGCTTCGAGCTGCGTGGATGAAAAGGCGAGTCCTTGCATAAAGGCGCCCTGAGATCCAAATACGAGATACGATATGTAATTCAAGATACACGTCAACATACGAAATACACGTCAAGTCACTAGACATACCCTTACTCTGCCCTAAGTTGTTAACCAATTTCGAACTGTGGTGGATGAGATATTCTGTTATATTACTTTTACGAATTCTTTCGCTCCTACCTCTCTAGTTCATTCACACGGAGGGCCGGTAGAGACAAATGCTACGGGCGTAGAAGATTCACGGTAGCTTTTATTCCAATCGGCCTTGATAAGAGTTAAACTTGGAAGCATTTTGTACGGAATACCCCTAAGAAAATTCTTTCTGTATAGTTTGTGTCTTCGACTTTATGAATTCTCAAACACCAAATATTTCTACAACGCCGTTGTTTTAGGCGTTAACGAACTGGGATAAAGAAAAACAATTAAAATGTTCATCACACTTCGTAATATTTTTTTGGCTGACAGACAAAATTAGGCAGTGTCTGAAGCCATTGCAGATAAGTAATAAATCTTGGCTGGCCTTGCTTGTTCGGTCAGCAGCCCCGGAGCAGTGAGAACAATCAACCAAGTTCCTTGATCGATAAAAACTTTGTTAGTAGAAGAAAGGCGACTTCGAAAAAGTCCCTTCGAAACCTACTGGACCAAAACCGTCGGCTCTTGGACTAACTACTCGCTTCAAGATGGACGAATTACATATTACAGCCGTCAAACAAAACTCGTACGCCAGATATACTGTTAGGATACGTTTACGCAACGACTCGCTTTTGCATTCTCGCAGCTAGAAGCTAGAAATTATCAGAAATTCCAACATGGCGGCGGTTTTAGCTCTGCCAGCTCGCAATGAAACGAGTCAATAATTGAGTTTAGAAGCGATTGGAAACAATGTTTGGTCAGGAGAAATTCTCTATCTTACTGCCACGAATTATAAGACTGCAAGCATTTACTCAATCGATGTTGGATTTAGCTAATCCAGGAAGCGTTGATACCATGGTAACGACACCTTTGCCATCGCGATTAAATTTCAGATGCGAGAAGGCAAAGGCGAGTTGTTGCGCAAACACGCCCTCAGGAAACTGGCAGAGCCACCAAACGCTCGGTCGGGTAAAAATCTATTTAGCATTACTGAAACCAATTGATAATAAGAATACTAAATCAATCGCTTAAAAAATATCATAAGTAAGATTAGGACATAAAAATAATTTCAAGAAACATCAGAACTCACTGATTACGTTTTATTGTTTTTAATCCAAAATTCAATTTTAAAACGGGTGGTAGAGATAAGCGGAGCTAAGTATAACACATGGTTTCAGGTTTCCAGCTGTGCGCCGAGCGGCAGCTCAAGCTGAATCTTCTTTCGCGGTTCACCTTTCTTGTAACGAACAGAACTCGGTTTGAATCGAACACAGAATAGGTTCTTCAACTTCGGATGTTGTCCACGCACGAGTATTTCGTCAGTTTCGGAAGGTATTGTTGCCTCCATGTTTGGTTTCAAGTTTCGCTTATCGTGTTGTGCACCGCAAGAATTTCGAACTGGGCGCTTCGATCGGCCGGCACACAATCGCTGCGCTTACAGCTAGCTGTACGTAATTCGTCCAAGGTGTGATATAATCCGGCCTATCCAGTCTCTTACACAATTTTGCTTCAAAATTATCAAGTTGCGATACAATTGTGTGGTTGTGAGTGTCGCGAATCGTACAGACCCGCACTGCATTCAACTTTTGGACTTGATTTTAGTTTATAGCAGCGTCATGTGACGTCATATTGGCTACGAGACACCATTTGGAGGTAATAGCTACAAGGTGCACTAGATTAAAATGTAACGGAAGAAACGGCACTTTTAGTCAAGACAGTACTTTGAGAACGGATTTCAAAAGCTTAAAAGAACGTTGTTTTCTCCAATAACAAAAATCGCGCGTTATAGGCTTAAGAAATACAGTTTAATAGCATTGGCTTCAATAAGACGATCTTCTTTCTCCCTCCAGTGCTCCTTGCAGCTAACCCAGTTACTGGCTCCACCATAGAGTTATAGACAATAATACTACGGCGTGTCACTGCCCTGTAGTGATTGCATTATTTATGACAGTGACGTTATTGAGCACTTCAGTACGAGCGATCATAATACCGTTACATTTATATTTGTTTAATTCCCAAAAACTGTGTCGTGAGAACTAAACGTGGATCTAGTAAGATAGATTTTGTGAAGCTTCGCACTGAGCTGCAGAAAATGGACTGGGACTCCTATTTGCTTACCTCTCAGGCCGTTCTTTTCGTGTTCGTGTCGGGGCGACTCTTTCCCGCCCGTTTGTCTTGGAGAATGGTGTGCCTGAAGGAGGTGTTCTTAGTGTCATCTTGTTTGCTATTGGGATCAACCCCATTGCTCAGCAAGCTGCTGTTCCCCAGTCATTGTTTGTCGATGACTTCGGCCTGCGCTTTCGGGCAGCTCGCATGCAGACCTGCGAGCGGCAGCTACAGCTGGCGATTAACAAAGTCCAGACCTGGGCGGTCAGTAATGGTTTCCGGTTTTCTCCGGACAAGACTGTGTGCATTCACTTTTGCCGCCAACGAACACTGCACCCAGATCCTTGCCTGTACTTGGGGCAGGCGCAGATTCCTGTTGTCCCACAGGCACGTTTCCTGGGTCTGGTGTTCGATTCCAGGTTATCTTGGCTTCCACACTTGCGCCAACTTAAAGACAAGTCTTTGCGGGCACTTAACATCTTGCGAGTTCTGTCGGGCACTTCATGGGGTGCCGATCGCACTGCCATGTGCGCCTCTACAGAGCCCTTGTCCGCAGCAAACTTGATTATGCGTGCATGGTGTATGGTTCGGCTAGTGACTCGACTCTCCAGGTGTTGGACACTGTGCATCACAGTGGCCTGCGTGTGGCGACTGGGGCATTTCGAACTTCTCCAGTGGTCAGCCTCTATGCTGAGGCCTCGGAGCCACATTTGGCCATTCGTCGGCGGAAGTTGGCCATTCAGTATGCTGTGCGTTTACGTGCTGTGGAATCCAGTCCTGCTTGGTCCATGGTTTTTGGGCCAGACTTGCGAGTCGGTAGACGCAGGGTGGGTAAGGGTGATTTCCGCGATAGGCTCCAGCAGTCCTGTCAGGAGATAGCCTTTGAAATGCCCACCGTCTTGAGGCTTGCGGGGATGCCAGTGGCCCCTTGGCTTGTCCCAAGTGGCATTTTCATTTTCGCTCTGGCGTCCCTCCCGAAGGGTTCCACTCTACCAGCAAGATACTTACAGGAGTTCCGCCGGCTGTGTTCTCAGTACGCCGGTTATCAGCGGCTGTTTACTGATGGGTCGAAGTCAGACGCTGGCGTGGCTTGTGCTTGTGTTTGTAAGGGAGTGACGGTTGCCCATCGCCTTCCATCAGGCTATTTTGTGTTTTCTGCAGAGCTTTTGGCTCTCGGTTTGGCGGTGGAGTGGATCCTTGGCCTTCAGGGCACGCATTTCATTATCTTTAGCTATTCCATGAGTGCCCTGGAGTCCTTGGCGAATTACAATCCTCGGAACCCCTTGACACAACGTGTCCAAGCTTTGCTTTCCCGCTTGCCTGGCCAGCGGAAAACCGTGCTTTTCTGCTGGATCCCGGGCCATGTTGGGATAGGTGGAAATGAGCAAGCGGATTCTGCAGCAAAAGGGGCCCTTTCTGGCCCTCTCGGAAGGGATCTCAGCCTTGTTCCCTCGGACGCTTTTCCGACTCTGCGGCTGAGGTTACACGCTTTTTGGCAAGCCTCGTGGGATGGACAGGACGGCAATAAATTACGAGCTATTAAAGGCACTGTTGAGGAATGGCATTCGGCGTGTCGCCGCAGTCGCCGTGAGGAGGTGGTGTTGGCCCGTTTGCGCATTGGTCACACTCGACTTACTCACTGTTTCCTTTTGCGGGGGGTTGACCCTCCTGAATGTTATTGGTGTCGGCGGCCACTTACGGTCCGCCACTTTCTTGTTGATTGTCGCCATCTTGATGGTGTTCGTCGTCGTTTCCATCTTCCGCATGACATTGCGCGTCAGTTGGGCGATAAGTCTGTCCTCCTGTCCGGCGTTCTTCAATTTTTGCAGGAGGTACAGATGTATGACAAGATTTAGATTAGGGGTTTGAATAACATCTCTGTAATGTGTGGTGTAGTGGCAACCCGGACCACTGCACTGTGACTGAGGTTGGCGCTAATGACCAAGTTGTCGACGCGCCATTAAGCCTCAATTCCCCCCCCCCTCATCTGCAAATCCGTGTAAATTGTGAAAAAAATCTCATATAAATCATTACATCTAACTTATATCTTTAGTAAATCTTTAAATCCCAGCAAATGTGCAAATCTTCAAGTAAATTTTCAAATCTGTAAATCTATATGTAAATCTGCACAAAATGTAAATCTTTAAATCTACTGCAAGTCCCTGCTAATCTTGCAAAACTGCATGTAAATCATTAAATCTTACTTAAATCTTTTGTAAATCTTTAAATCCCAGCAAATCCGTAAATCTCCGTAAATCCGTGGAAGATTTCCAGATTTACAAATATCGTCCACTTTTATGTCTTTGTCGAACCCCTCCAACCTCTTTCGTTTGTGATATTATTCGCTTTGAATTCCCGCAGCTAAAAGTTAGAAATTACCTAAAATTCCAACATGGCTGCGGTTTCAGATATGCCAGTTCGCAACGAAAACAGTCAATAATGTTAGTTCAGAAGCGACTAGGAAAATGGTTTCGCCAGGATTGTCACGGATTACAAGACTGCAAGCCTTTACACAAACGGTCACTAATCCAGGTAGGTTTGTTACCAGGGCAACCGGGCACCTTTGCCATTGCGGTTAAATTCTCGCTGCGAGAATGCAACGGAGAATCGTTGCATAAACGCACCCTGATAATGTTGATTGTATACTCGCACAACCCTAAAATGCTTAAGTGCTAGATTGTTCAAACCCAAGGTTTCAAACCTAACAACTTTACAGCTTATTCGGCGCATGACAAAGAACACGCTGCTTTAGTACGCACGAGCCGACATTGCAAGTAATAATACGTCAGCCTTAACCTTATTTCAACAGGATAAATCGAATTACGGAGCCGTTTCCGTCTTTGCCGCCGGCTTTTTCAGCAACATCTTGCAGCCCCGCACAACAGTCGGGTTTAGTTAGCAGCATCGAAGACCGGTTGCCTTTTTTTTTTTTAACACTGAACGCGACAACAAAACCAAGTAAATTTATTATTATTATTATTATTAATTATCATTATTATTTATTATTTTTTTTTAGGATTGACAATTGGCTTGGCCAAGCTTTGTAATGCATTATTTTATTATTAAATAAGAAATATTGACAATGATACCCGGCATTTCCCCTCACTTGTCCCTCACGTTTTGGCGATGCCATCGGGGACCATCGTGTCCCTGGTAGGTCTAACCTTGGTGGTAAGGCATTCGTGACCCGAACCTCATTCCATCAACCCTTCCTTTAAAGCCGAGCCATTGTCTTCATTTAAACTTTTAAACTTTTGTAATTCATAATTTTTAGCTTTAATTCATAATTTTTAGTTTTATGTCGAATAGAAGTAAGCAAACCTCAGGTCCTGGCCTTGCCGGTTGCATCTGCAGCAAATTTTTATTTTTAAATTTTTTATTAATAAGTGTTTTTAAGATTGTACATTTGACTTTGGATGATTTAACCTGCATTTTTATTCCTTTTTTCCATGCTTTTATTGTTTCTTTTTATTCATGTTAGCTACTCCTTTAATTTCGGACTGGTATAAATGGAGGATGAGCTCCCTCCTCTGTCCGATACAGTTTCTTTGCTGTATGAATGAATTTATTATTATTACTATTATTATAAATTAATGCAAAGCGTAAATAACAAGATGGCTACATCCAAAACAAAAACCTAATTCTAAAAAATCAGTGATGCAATAAAAATAGTATGTAGGACTTTTTAAGTGACACGGGGTTTAACAGGCCTACTTTCAGGGTATAATAATTTCCCTAGACGCATAAAATGCATAAATTATAGATTTCATGAAAGCACGAGTGGCATTCGGTGTGAGAATTTTTTGTTTTCTTTCCGCAAAACGATTCTACGAAGTAATTTCGATTTGTGATTTCGATGTATACGATTTCGGTTTTCGATTTACGATATTTAGTTTTATGATATTTACGATGTTTTCCATTAGTTGGCCTTGTTATACATTTCTTTACCCTAACAGTAATTTCGTTTGCTTTAGCGTTGGTATACCATATAATGTAGGCCAAAACGTCATTTTATGCCATGTATAAATTAAGGTAAGGCAACTAAAAATTAATTACGTGGTTCTCAGGAGTAGTAATTAAAAAAATTGATGCGAGCGGACGGTATTTTCTTTTTTTTTTACGTTTATTCGTGATTTTTCATATGCGGGCGATGGCTTTTCTTTTTTTTTTACCAAATAAAACGAAATCAGTAGCTTACATTTTGTTATCGAGTACAATATCTATGTTTTAATGCCGGGATCAGCGTACAAGAATTGCATATTTGATAAAAGTCATTCTTTAGATTTCGTTGTGACGTGCCTCTGAACGACTCTTGGATTCGTTTCGAGGCGTTCATGTGAATGGAGTAAAGAGTTGATGTGGTTAGTTATCGGCTGAGGCTTCAGATAACGTTTGGTGAAATTGTTGATGCAGCGATTGGTACTTTTTTTTTTGGGACAATGTTATAAAAAACGTTTCATGCGCGAATTAAAAAAAAACCCATGCGTGCGCTCCTGAGAACCACTTAATTAATTTTTAGCGGCGCAAACGCAGAGCTCCGAATCTTGCCGAGAAGCAGCTTCTTGTTTCCGTAAAAGTATACGAGATTCACGAAAGTGATGTCATGAGATATTCTGTGTAGATCTGAAGTTTGTTTGCCGGTGATCGTTCTGCGACGGGTAATGCCTTAATTTGTATAATTACTGAGTAGAAAGGCGTGGTCTTGTAATTCGAGCATAGTCTCGTTATACGGAAAGAATACACTAAGTCTCAGTGGAAGATGTAACTAAAGGCAGGAATTATTTTCCTACCCTGCATAGAAGTCTAACAAAAATAGGTGTCTCAAAAAAAACCGATGGCGGGCCCATATTAAGCTTTGAATCCCGAAGTCAGTGTTAGCAGTCCTCAAGCCTTTGTTTTAATGAAACTCATGCCTGTAGTGATAGTACTATACATTCTTTAAATATATAGACTTTCACTCCAGGCAGGAGTAGCTATAGACAGACTGTTTGAATGGCTGTACAAGGATCAATATAGAAGGTTCTATGGACCATAACTAGCCCAAACAATCTAACCACTCATCCTAAGGGCAAATAATTAGTACGGTCAGTAGGCACACGCACATGTACACACACAAACATTTCAAAGCACAAACCACGTTCACGTTCTGACATAACCATTGAGTAAAAACAGTCCTTGTTCCCTGGGATTGAATTTCAAATTATAAGTCGTTGTGTTCGAGTGAAGTGCAATCATTTTTATTTGTGTACCTTCACAGCTGTGAGTATGAGGATACGAGCTCTAAGGTGTTTATTTTCTAAACGGAGAAGTAGTTTTTGGTCAGTAAAAGTGGCACTATCACCGATTCAAATGCGAACGAAAATACCATGGCGCCATCTATAGGTGGTGATATTGTTAACCTTTACAGGTTGCTCCCAGATGCGCGAGGACGTACCAAATATTCACTCAATAATTAAAGTGTGCGCGGCCTATCTTGAGTTCGCCGCAGAACGAACACAGATAATCGATTGTACGTTTTTGGCAGCAGAGTGCCTTGTTGATATCCAAGATGGTTACAAAAACAATGGCGACCGTCGATTAAAGCCGTTCCCTCCAGGAAGACGCAGTAGCTCGTAAAATACTTCCAGGACTCACGATACGTCGCGAACACAATAAAGAGGTTGTGGCTTGTTTGTTTCGTTAAATGAAATGCCGTTGTACATTCCTTCGCTTCGTTCAAGCAAGTGCTAGACAGTACTAGATAGCGCTAGATGTTACCAAATTCTGCAGACTTTCAATCGGTGATAGTGCCACTTTAATCTAAGTGTAAGACAAACAGGACTTACAGGAACTTACAAAAACTCACAGGATCTTACGATCTACGCATGGAACGTTACAGCAATGGAAATACATTGTTAAAGCATTACTTGGCATTGTACCAAAACTAATTTCCAACCTACAGGGCGAGTGGGCAGACGGTCACATCGTCCAAGTCCAAATATATAATAATACAGCTTCTTAGGATCGGGTAAATAGTATCTGGAGGTGAATGCCGCTAAGTAATTTTGCCCCTGCAACAACGCGAAGAACGTCCCAAAACGTATAAAAGATCCTTCTCTCGCCCATGACGTAACTCGTTAGCATATTTTAAACGCTTCGGAACCAATAATCAAATATCTGCGGGCGACGTTAAAGAATAAATTTGCCTGCCTCCTAACGACTTCCCCCTTCCTTTCGTCCTCTTCCCATTTTCAAACCTTCCACATCTTCGAATGACGGGGAGGAAAAAGGTTAGCAGTAGCTACATTAAGACTCGTTTGTTTGCTGATGTAAAATTTTGATCCTGTGCAAATTTGTCTTGAAATTTGCCGAAAGAAGGTATACATTTCCATATCTCGCGCTCTCACGTTACAACTCTCTTTCAAGCTGGGCTCTGCTTTGCTAAGATCAACAAAAAGGAAACGAACGCTCTGTGCTCAATCCTAGCGACCATATTCAGAAAATGAGACTTTTTTTTTTCGAATTTCGTGTTAAGATCCTTCCGGCGTTGAGTCGCAGGAAGAGGATTTTTCTCTGTATTTTTTTTAAATAAATAATAGTGTTGATGTACGCCATAATTTTAAAAGAGAAAGTCATAAGGTGAGCGCTTTAACAGGGATGGTCAGCTCTACCGTGGTGCTCCGTACCGCCCAACCTACCGTTAAAAGCGCCTTTTCACCTTTTCAACTCCTAAATGCAGCACCGTAGAATCTTCGAGCAATATAAAGAAAATAGCGGTAAATTAAAAAAAAAATAAAGGAACAACACTTCGCAGCAGCGTCGCGAATTTTCATAACTAAAACGAGATCACGTGACCCACGTCAGCCTATTGGAGGACGGAGAATCCAGAACGTGGATGCTGTGTTTAGAATATGGGCAACGCTATCGAAATGATGAACTGTCTTGCAGTAAGCCAAACGGCTGCGAAATGTGTAGTAGTAAAGACGAATTTACAAACAAACAAGCAATACACAATAAGAAAGGGGAAAAACAAGATAGAGACAATGATGAAGTAATCAGACATAAAGAATGAGCCAGACCGGGCGACTTGCTTGCTGGCTGAGGACGCTCCCAGGAAGCAACGCGAGAAGTGAACTTGGGGGAAGGTGGGAGAGGGAATGGATGGATGAAGGAGAAAGTTCGACGTAGGTGTATGGGGGGGGGGGGGAGGGGGGGAGAGAGAAACTGCGTTGTTTGCGGGGAGTGGGAGAAGAATCTACGTGTGCGGACAATTGGACAACGTCGTAGTAACTAGTAACTATATCGTAGTTAGTGAAGACCAACTCTCAAACGTGTCTGACGTCACTGCTCCCATTTCGCGCCATTTTACCGATTCTTCCATCTCATTGGCTGTTGATTTTGCCGATGAATGGACACAAAACTGGACTAACAAACGAACGAAATTTTTTAAAAGTGTGTTAAGCTGCCAGTCCAATTGACAATGCGACTGAAAATAGCAACGTTTGCTGTCAGACAGCAACCACCGTCATAAGCGATCATCGTGAAAGCACGCTGTTGTTATGGTTTCGATGTAATGACGTCAGCAACTCTCATCTTGGATAATCTCGTAAATATTTTTCGTTTTATTTTAATAATGTGTATTTTAATGTTCAGTAAAGATTGTGCGATCAGATATTTCATAATTATTCATTAATTTTATTCAAAGACACTGGATAGTTGAAACAAACCTTTTTGTTGGCTTCGAAAAACCAATCGTCGTCTGCTTCGAGGATTGGTTTGGGAGCAAAGCCGTCACCAACTGAATCTCGCTGGTTTATACTTCCCCATGGGGAAATAGCTTAGCTTAGACGCGGTCAACTAAGTCAACCGACCCGATAGAACGGTCGAAGGTCCCTGGAAGTTATTTATAGTTTCAGTTTCAATTACGAAATAATTTTCGCTTACGAGACAGACGAACTAACTGTCCGAAAGATCTACTTTAAAAGTACACATGATTACCGCAGTAGTCAAGCATAAATAGTCTGCAAATCCTAATCCTTAATCCTCAATCCTTAATCCTTAATCCTCAAATCCTTAATCCTTAATCCTCAAATGCAAAAACAGTTTTGCAATCCCTTCGTGCAGCTCGATCGAAGAAATGAGACAGCCGCCATCTTGTGTGTGCGTATTCGATTCGCATGGGACGGAAATGACGTCACTCTATCCTTCGGTCAATTATGCGATTAAGCGGAGCCCAGTTGAAAACAGTCGTGTACTCTTAAGAGTTAAGTTCATTTCTCTTAAATCAACCATAACGACAAATCCAGTGGCCACTAATTGCATCAGACGTGATGATGGTGCCATTCTCCTTGACGATAAGGACATTTGCTCTGCATTTAATGTCTTTTTTTTTTGCTTCTAACATGAAATAATCTGTTCTTCCTGTGCGGGGATATCAAGAACATGCGCTAGCAAGCCAAGCAGTCTCAGAGGCAGTGGCTAAACGGCCCAAGTTAAGGGTTTAAGAAGACAGAGCGGTCGAGCAGAGATGCGGAAGGAATATATCGAGGAGGGGGTCGGGGGGAAGAGGGGCTATGTACATGGGGAAGGGGCACAGTTATATCTTGGGAGAGTAAAGACATTTGTGTCCTGAGGTGGGATGGAGGGGGGGGGGGTGGGACCAGCTGTCCTATTCCCATCCTCAGACATGTGCTCCCCACTTTTCCAACGATGCGTGTCTCTAACTCTCAGTAGCGCCTCTTTTTTCATTTTTGTACAAAATTTTCGACAATTTTTACTAAAGGGAGGGTGGGACGGTTTTGTTGATTAAGCATTTTGATTTACTTTCATTGCGAACTAACGTTTTCTAGTTCTAATCACTATCATTTGAATACTTGTACGTAATCCCAGGTGTTTTTTTTTTGTACTGAATCTTCGCTTCGCTCACTCAATCAGCGCATCTCCTTCAATTGCTCCTCCCGAGGTTAATGTCAATCTCCGCAAAGAAACTAGAATTGCTCACTCAATCAGCGCATCCCCTTCAGTTGTTTTATTTATATCTGCATCTTCCTCTTACATTTCCCTCAATTTGCAAAGATTTCGTTTGCATTGACAGACATGATAAGATATGCATTTAGTTGCTTACATTTAATAGATACAGGCAACTTGGGACTGTCGACGGACAAAAGATCACACTGTCTTATCTTCATCTCTACCATTTTTCTTAAATTCTATGTCTATAAATAATTAGCCGTTACATCAGCCAAATTGACAATTTTTTCACTAGCTTTCTTCGTTCACATTTTTCGTGCAGAAATCTCTGAAGTTCACTGTTACCAAAACATCACACCGCAAAGAATTTTATTTATTTTTTGTTGTTGTTATTAACGTAAAGCCCGTTTGCTCATTGATGTTCGTATTGCGGTTACGTGGTCATGGCTTCCGTCTGCGTCGGTCCCAGTCCCCTGACTGTCTTTGTGGTCAGGGAGAGGAAATGGTCACCCTCTTCTTCTTTGTTTGCCCTTTATTGACTGCGCATAGAACAGCACTCTTGGCCTGTTGGAATCATGGGGGAATTTGGTGGCAAGCACTGGGGTTAGCTGTCAGTAACAGGAGAGCAGCTCTCTTCTTCTGCATATCTGCGCAGCGTTGTATATGATGGTTGGCTGCCGGAACCTACTTGCTGGTCTTGCTTCCCCCTGCATCTTTTAGTTTGTTTTGTTTAAAGCAACATTCGGCCTGCCTTGCAACAGCCACGCGCAGTCATGTGTCCGCGCGCGTCGCGAGATTCGACGTAGTACGTAATACTACAACATCACCTCCGCCCTCGTCTTCTCGTGACCACGTGAAAGACGTCTGGCCTAGCAGACGAATTGCGGGTCACGTGACAGCATTGACGCAAAAAGTGTGTCGTCACAACCGGAAACAATGAAACGTCATGGTTATTGTACGCGCGCAAAGGATCATATACGTGCGGGACGCAGTAAATAAGGTTACCAATATTCAACAGGAAATCTCCTAGACGACACATTTTTAAATGGATTTCTACCTAGGGATTGACTAACGGTAAGTAAATAATAATACTTTGGGGCCGTACTCGATGTGGAGGATGGAGAAAAATGGCGCTGGGAGGAATGTCCTTTTAATTTGGTCTGTTTCGTTTTTTGAGTTTGTTTTGACCAGTCCAACTTTTGTCTGCTTTATCTTTTTTTTTTTTTTGCTTCACTTGAGTTGTAGCTGAGTTGTAGTTGAGTTGTAGGCTCAATAAATTCAACAATTCATTTCAATTCTAACGTGCATCCTTTATTCTTTCGCAATCCACGACAACATCTTCGACTTCGCAACACTTCGCAACATCTTTGCTTGACTGATTATTCGTTCTTCGTTACAGTTCAGCTTTTAGTTTCGTGCAGACTTTTACAACAAATCGAAGGACCTTGGGTTGATTGTCCAACCCATTGTTGCCTGAAATCTTTGGCTGCAACAGGGAAAAGAAACGAAGTTGAAATTCCTTGGTTGGGAATTTCAAAATCCTCACAAGCATTTGTCGTGACCCCTACAACCCCCAATCACCATGCATTCGTGTGTAAACGTTCAGCTGTGTAGGCCTTCCCAATTTTTGTCCGACTAACCATGAGGAAAGAGTCTATGGAATTTATCATGGCAAAAACATTACTAGTTACTAGCTGGTTACTCAGTATTATGCAGTTGTTGATGCATCATTCATTGTATGAGTGGTGGACACTCACCTTTAACGTTTAGTTATTCTTTATCCCTGCTTATTTCCCGTCCAAGTTTTCATTTAACGTCCACAGTATTATTCAGTGCGATTAACTTAGCTAATAGGATTAACCTTGACAGCGTTTCCTAGTTGAATGATATCACTACTTTCAAAGGCCGACCGTTTTTGGAAACTTGGCAGCTTCCGTTATACTAGTTTTGGTTTTGCGTAGATATCACAACTTTCATAGGACTGCGAAAGTACAAAAGGTCACACTGTCTTATCGTGGTCTCTACCCGTGTTGCGTTGGCGACAGCATTGTGGCTCATCTTTTCGATTGCGTCATCGCATCTTGTTTCTTTGTCCATTTGCTTTCGTAGTGCGTCGCTGGATGGCGTTGACGGTGTTTACAACGAGCTATTTTCCCGACTTTTACGACGAGTGGTTTTTCAGCTCCCGCAAATTTGAAGAATTTTTATTGGAAGGCATCAGATTTGGAGTCCAGTTGACAGTTAATGCTGGCAGAAATTTCAATGCGCATTACATCCATCCTGACATTTACTAACGATCCGGCAGATTTTCGCACTTCGGAGTGAATAAAGGGGTGTGCAGCTCACAACACCTCATCATTTTGTCACCTTCGTTATTCCTCAACAACATGTCCGATTTAAAATATTTTTCTTTATAAACCACCTCTGGGTGTAACGCTGCCAATGTGCAAAATCTGGTTTTAATTGATGCAGTGGTTACTGCGTAATCAGCGCCGGTGCACACGTGCGTTTTTTGGACGCTGCGCCGCCGCTGCGGTGACGCATCCAATCAATGCACACGTGCGTTTTATTAACGCGCGTTGACGCTGCGGTGCCGCTTCGATGACGTATGTGCGCGTTCGGTTCTCTAACCTCGTGTACAAAAAAAATATACTCTGAAACCAATGAGACGATGTTGCTTTTTTCGCCTACCTCGTGAACAAAAAATATATTTTGAAACTAATGCGACGAATTTTGGTACATTGATGTACTTATTTACGACGTGCCAGGGGAAAATGTTATACATACTTTGCAGATTAACTAAAAAATTCGGATAAGTTCTTTAATTACTTTCCAATCAGTCTTCAATCATTTCTGCTGCAACATTTCATATTTCAGGATAGTTCTTTACTCCCCCAATAAACAATTCCACGTCTATTTCTTCGAAATTGGACGCCATTTTCGGTAACGCTTTTGCGGTAAACGGCGGACGTGTGCACCGCTCAAGTTACCCAAGGTACTCAGAGACGCAATTGCGGTTTTTTAACGCTGCGGCACCGCTGCGTTGACGGGGGAAATTGCGTTGCAAAACGACGGCACGAGCGGCGGGCGGTAACGCAACGTCGACGCAGGTACGTGTGCAGTACCCAACAGATAGCACGTAAACCGAACCGCAAATGCGGTACCGCAGCGCGACCGCACGTGTGCACCGGCGCTCAGTCATCACGGCAAAGAATATATATATATATATAAACAAATATAAACAAATACATAAATAAAAAAGGTAAATATCTACGCATTTTCTTCTAGCAAAGGGGAAAAAAACCAAAGATTTTCACAAATCAAAAATCCTTGTGTCTCTTTTACCTCTTCTAAATCAACGGCCAAGACCATAAAAAAATTGTCGATAAAATAGGCATAATTCGTATTTCAGTACCTTTTTTTTTGGTATTAGATGGTGTAGCAGCAGCAAACTGCCAAAAAAAAAAACCTGTTTCTAGGTGTTGTAGCAAACCATGAAACCCATTAGTCTAAAAACTTGTTCAAGCTTGATTTGATTTATTCCTGCCTTAAAGAAACTCTTAAGCGTGTTGAACGAGATGTAATCAAGTTTTAACGATTCGAGAACCCTCTATTTCCACCGCCTCTTCTCCCCCCCCCCCCAACAAAAAATTATATATATATATAAGGTATCCCGTTTCTTTCGCGGTTGCTCATCCAAATCGCTTCGTTACCTACGCTTGACTTATTTTGCTTCGTCAGCGAAAAATAAAGACGAAATCTTGCGAGAAAGTAGGAAGATCATTATTGTAACGCAGCCTAACGATCTCGTCGAAGGGTTTTCTTAGCGGGATAATGAGGGATATCGAAAAATAAAATTTAGCGACTTCCTTTTTTTGAAAACCTCCACCCCCACCACCATCGATACCTGCGAGGACTCGACACTGAAGCTCTTTTCCTTCAAAAAAAAAAAAGAAGAAAAAATAAAGCCTTTTTTTGATAACTTTCTTCAGGAACTTCTCGGTTAAAACGGCGGAATAAGGCGAATCAGTACGCAATGAGCTAAGATTAAGGACTTTTCGCGCAGAATGTCTGCTGATTTTATCCATGCTTATTCTGCTTCATCGATTCTCCATAGCGGGAAAAGGGCACCTTTCATAAAATCTACATCATTAAGGACGTATGATGTGCGTGCGTGTGAGTGTGTTTGTGTTTGTACGTCTACTCCTCTGGAACCAAAGCACCTATACACATGGGAGTAGGACCAAACGAAAGATAATTAAATTGCACACAGTATAGGCCTATTTTCATCGCTGTAATTTGATTTTATGACCCTCAAACAAGCGAAAGAACCTGAAAAAATAACAACGAAGTATTGTTTTACCCTCTTGATGTTTGTTCATGACGTCGTAGTTTTTTCATGCAAACCTTCTCGTGCGAAGCGAGACGACGCCAATGGAGCTATTAGTTGCGTTCTAGGATGATTTGGAAAAGGATGCACACAAAAAAATAACCTAAAAGGATTATGTATGCATGGAAAAATCAAACCCATAGAGCTGGATTTAAAAGAGTGTCAAACATTCGTGTTTCTGAAGCACGGAGATGCGTGGATTGAGCGACCAAAGCGAGCGATTTCCACGAACACTAAACCTTTGAATGTATGTCTCGCTTTGCTCTCTCAATCTTTCATCTGTCACTTTCGTAGGGGATTAATTTTGGATGAGTAGACATACAAATGTGCAAACAAACGAATCGTATGTTTTGAATGATGCACGTGAAATGCAGACGTACTGAAGGATTTGACGAACAAACTGTGAGCAGCGATAGTGCAATTAGTCTGTGTCGAAATAATCTGTACATCGATTTTGTGATGCTCTTGGAATCAAAGAAATTACACGAAGAAGGATCGACGCCAGTGGAGTGACCGAAACGAACGATATGGCTAGTCTACATCATTAAGGACGAATGATGTGCGTTGCGTGTGTGTTTGTACCTCTACTCCTCTGGAACCAAAGCACCTACAAACATGGGTATATGACCAAACGAAAGATAATTAAATTGCGCTCAGTATAGGCCTATTTTCATCGCTGTAACTTGATATCATGACCCTCAAATACGCGAAAGAACCTGAAAAATGTAACGTCAAAGTTTTTTTTTTTTAAAACCCTCATGATGTTTGTTCATGACGTCATAGTTTATTCATGCAAACCTCCTCGAGCGAAGCGAAATGTTCTGGAGAAGGATGCATGGATAAAATAGCCTATTAAGGACGATGGAGTTTGCAACATACCACATATAGATCCTAAAATTAGTTTTGTATTAACTGACTCGATGCATGGAAAAATCAGACCCGTAGATCTGGTTTTAAAACTTTCGTGTTTTTGAGGCACGGAGGCGCGTGGATTGAGCGAGCAATGCGAGAGATTTCTATGTAAACTAAACCTTTTCAGTGTGTGTTTCGTGTTTCGTTTTGCTCTATCAATCCCGGGGGGGGGGGGGGGGGGGAGAAATTCGTATGATTTGAAGTGGTATGAATTTGTTTTACTTTTTTGATAGTTTCGTCACCTTCTTTGCTTTTTACACTATCTATCCATTTTTCAACTCATACTCTTCGTTCTTTCTGGTAGGGGGTGTAACTGCCCCTCACCCCCCCCCCCCCAAAAAAAACCAAAAGGGGGGGGAGGAAAAAGGGGGGGGGGGGGAGAGTGTCAAAAGCAGAGGGTTACGAAACAATGAAAAAAAAAATTCGCACAACTTCGGCCCAGGTTATCTTTCCCTTTAAATGTTTCGATATTTCCTCCATAAACGTGTGCGTTATTACAGTTCTTTTTCTTTTCTTTTGTCGACAAGGCTTTTGCTAAATTTTATCGTTTGTTACTTTATCTATATAGCTAAGATCGTAATATTTGTTTGTTTGTTTGTGTGTGTGTCGCCAGATCACCGAGATTCCCACTACTAATTCTTATTTCTTTTGTTTGTGCGTCCAGACGGAATGTCTGCCAAACGGAATTGTCTGTTCTGTATAAGTAATGATTCAAACTGTGTTTTCAACAAAGAGGCACAATACGAGTGACGTCATATGTTTTTCCTGCCACACTATTTTCATGCAAAATGGGATTTAAGCCTCTACATCTCTTAACCCTGAATCTAACTAAATCCAGTGAAAGTTTGGCCTACTGGTAATGGGAAATCACAGTATTTCCATTGCTAACGGGAAATCACCAGAATGCTCTATAATACTGGCCATATACGGAGGGCTGGCCTAGTTTTTCGTATTGTTACTGACGATTACTATTGTTCTTCTTGCTTGATAATGGGAGGGATTTGTTTCCGAAACGTAGCTTTTTAATGCCTTAAGTGTGCACCTTTGTGTCGTGAGGATGAGTTCCACAAAACCGTCTACTACTGCTCATACGTTCACACCACAGAGGGCTGGTTCACAAAATATCTTTGAAACCACTTGTACTTCCACACATGTTATATAAGTGTGGCAAGCCGTTTGATTAATAAACAGTTATTTTTCGATATCGACAATTCATTTCTCCGTATCGGAATTTGATTTCCAATATGGAGAAATGAATTTTCGATATGGATATATTAATTTAACACATCAACAAATGAATTTTTGTCGGGTTCAGCCATACAAGCATTAAGTTGCTTCGGCTGACTTAAGGCTCAAAGAAATTAATTTTTTTTTTAAATACAATTATTTAAATTAAAAAAAAAATCATCGATATCGAAGGATCAATTTTCAAGAAAGTGTTTCAATATCGAAAAATAACAGCGATTTTTTCGAAATCAAAAATTCATACCTGAATATCGAAAATTCACTTAATGATGACGGATATTCTACCTCCTTTTCGATATCGAGAATGGAATTTTTTATAAAAAAATTCATTTTCCGATATAAAAAGAAAATTGTCCATGTGAAAAATCAATGTTTTTTTTTATTTTTCGATTTAATGCGTTTATTTTGCGACATCGATAAATCATTTCTCAATATCGCAAATTCGTTAATCGATATCGAAAATTCATTTCATTCAGTTATTCGAAAATTCATGAGAAATTAATTGCCGATGTCGGTTATAATTAATTAATTCACGTTATCGACAAATGAATTTTTGATAGCGAGCGGAAACTAATTATCGATAACGGAAAACTCAATTTTGCAAAACAGAAAATCAATTTTCGATATCGTAAAATCATTTCTCGATTTCGAAAATTCATATAATGATGTCAGAAATTCTACATATTTACCGATATCGGGAATGAAATTTTCGACATCGAAAAATTAATGTTTTTAAATCAAACGGCTGGCCTTGCATAAGCCTTGTTTACGGGACGATTTATAAGCAAAAGAAGACCTGGGATTTAAATCGTGATATCCGTAATCCTATAGTATAGGTAAATGAACCAGAATAGACACCACGGATGCTGAGGAAGCACGGTTGTCTCTCACACTGGCTCGGTCGCCACAGACTGTAGGGACTTTTCCAGGATCCCCTTTGCAGTCACCGATCAATTCATCTCCTTTAGGCAGACCTCTGCCACCGCAAAGCCACCCACCATAATAGAAATTACACACGCGGCAAACACCATGCCATGTGGAAGAGAACTGCATGGCTGAAAGACCCCAGTGCCTTCGGGGCTGACCTCGGAGCCGGAAATCGCTATCCTGGGGGTTTTAGCCGAGGCGAGACAGAAATCGTTAGCGGCGTGGGTTCAGGTCTGGTCTCAGTCTATCGTTAAATACGTGATTTTGACATATGTTGCAGGCGAACTTTGCTAATTTACACCAAATTACGACGTCATAACTGGTTTGTTACATACACGTCATAGATCGAACCCAGGGAGTCGTGCACCCACAAGATTTTTTTTGGGGGGGGGGGAGAGGGGGGGCACAACCTTTTCCAACGAAAGGGTCTCACGCATTTTCAGCAATTTTAACAAGTTTGAGAAATTGCGAAAGCCAGAAAACCCAAATTAAAATAATTTTTTGGAATTGCCGTAATGGCACACAAGCCAAAATCGGCTTTACTTGTTGGGGGGAAATTCGGATGAGGCTGGGGGAAGGGGAGGGGGGGGGGGTTGGCACGTGCCCACCCGTGCCCCAATGGTACGACCCCCTCATCGAACCCGAACTGGACTTTGTATCGTTTCAGTAGGTTTTCGTAAATAAGGAAATTCTGAATTGGTTTTAACAAAATAATGTGTTTTTGCGCTTTTTAAGTTAGTTTACGTATTACTCAACTACTTACAAATAATTGTAAAGATACCGTTGTCTTTGAAAACTACAATTAAAAACCAACAAGGTGTTTCCTATAACTGTTTAACAGCATTACTGAATTTAGTTAGATTAATTTATTAAAAAGTTTTTTTTTTAAATGAATTTCTTTGAATTTTCTTTGGGTTGAATAAACTAACAGTTGAGTTGACGAAATTTAAAAAGAACCATCTAATTTTTTTTATTTATTTAAGAGATACTTTCCATTCTAGGTGCTTACGTGACACAAACTTTTTCCGTTTCTGAAAAAAAAATCGACATAAAAACCAAACACAGGTTTTTTTTTTCCAATAAAAAAATAACAAGTCTGAATCGATTCTGATCAAGTGAAACCGACATACAGAACCAGCCTACTAAGTACCTGTTCTATAAGTGCAGATGCAAACCTATCTACGTTGCCTTTTGGGCTTAAATGTTAGACTGCCAGAGTGGGGAACTGAACCCACGACCTTTGAAACCAAAGCCGTAAGCTTTACCACTGAGTCATTCGAAGTTTCAGGGTTCAATTCTCCGCTCAGGGAGTCTGACATATAAGTCCAAAAGGCAACCTAAATAAATACGGATGCAAACCTATTTACGTTGCCTTTTGGACTTATACGTCAGACTGCCTGAGCGGGGAATCGAACCCACGACCCTTGAACCTAAAGAACGAGGTCCTACCGCTGAGCTATAGTGACACGGTCAAAAGGAAACGTCCATAAGTAGTTTTGGCCTTTGGATTTCCGTCTTTAACTCCTAATTTTTCACGTTTAAGTGTTCCATTCGTATCACTTGGAGTGTGGCGCAGCAAATAAGCGTCCCTCCAGTGGCGAATGGATAGTACATGTTAAATGCTACCTATGGACGTTTCCTTTTGGCCGTGTCAGTATGGCTCAGCGGTAGGACCTTGACCTTTGGTTTCTAAGGTCGTGGGTTCGATTCCCCGCTCAGGCAGTCTGACATTTAAGTCCAAACGGCAACGTAAATAGGTTTGCATCTATATTTATTAAACCCTTCTTGAGCCCATTTGGCTTTCCACCCTGTTTTTGTATAAGTACCAGTTCTCATATGCTTCAGCGTGGTTATCGTCCCCAGTGTCGTAACGTACAGGTAGGCAAGGTACGCATAGCGTAGGGGCCCAGACCGCGCGGGGGCCCATATAGCCTGTAGTACAGCCATCGTAAACATGCTGACTGCGTCTTTCCCTGCAGTACGATCACATACATACACTACGTTTCCATGACCATTTGGAAGCGCTTCAGAGTGATGCGCATCGCGTCCGTGTCGCCTCCGTTGGTCTTGTAAACACCCGTTCCTGGCGCTTTCTTCCAATGCGCTTCACGGAGGTGGTATGAGAGTCTGTATCGCATCGTCTTTGTGCATGTAAACACTCGCAATCGCATTGAGACGTTGGAGAAAGCAAGGTAAAGATGGCGGACACAGTTACAGCGCCCACGTAATTTGTGCTGGTGACCTCATTCGAATTTTAGGTAAATAAACTGAAAATAAGTGTACATGACTAGGAGGACCACCAAGTTTTAATTACATTTGGTTACTTGGGCCTAAGCTGACCTAGTTTACTACATGCAGGGGGTAGAGCAGCGTGGGACCTTTTCACGATTTTCAGAGGAGGACAAGAAGGAAGAAAGGGTTTTCCGATCGCACTGGCCGAATCGCGATCTTGTGTCTGGTAAACACGTGACGTTTTTTGATGCGCATTTTAAAGCGCATCGCTAAAATGTGCTTTCTTGTGGCCATGTAAACGTAATGTTAGTTTATCTCAGCAATGCTTGTGCTAGAGAAAATAAAGTGAGAGTCAGTGTCACAGTATTGTTTGCATAACATAAAGCTCGTCGAAAACGTTGATGAAGGAACACATAACCTTCATTCTGCAGCCTTCATTAAGCTTTTAAAGTTAAGTGCCAGTTATAGTTTGCTTCAGTTTTCAAGTCGGTTGGGCTCCGATTTGAAACAGGCATGTGATTCGTGCATGAAACCCGGACTCGGACCAAACAAAAAAAAACTGGGCTCCCAAGACTGATATACCTACATCTGTGGCGCACCCCGCCCCCTCCCCTTCGCCATTTTGAGTTACTTTTTTTTTTTACTTCTATTCCCCCCCCCTCCCCCCACCCAAAAGATAAAATTCTTGAATGTGCTATGGGAGGATGACCCAAAGAGAATTTTGCGTAGGCGGCCAGCCTAACAGGCGTATTCCAGAAATCCACTCAAGAGTGAGTTGGGTTAAATGTGAGTGTAAGGGTCAAAACGCATCTATAGAAATATCCTCAGATGTTAGGACACTCACATTCGCTTTAGTCGCAGTACTAAAATTGTTGACCCTTATTACCTTAGATTTTTGCACTCACATTTGCCCTCTCACACTCACACTTGAGTGGATTTCTGGAATACGGCTGTAAGTTCGTTACGCCACTGGTTGTCATCCCTTATAGCGATTGTGGTGAATAACGTTCAAGTTATTTTACTCCAGTGCGTTCACGGAGTCGTAACCGAACCGTGACCGTTAACTTAGGCGAAAAACAGCAAGTTTATGAAATCAAAACGTCTAGTGTGCAATACAGATTTAGAACTTTGGTTTAACGCTTTTGCACGTCAATTTCACACTTTTGCATACTTCAGTTTAACGTTGGTGGATTTCAAAATAACACTCTCGGCTTTGGATTTAACACATGGGCATGTAATAAACCAAACCGTGTCAATTTGGTTGATGTAACGGCTAATTAGGCAATAGCAAATGTGAAAATTATGAATGAGAAAATTTATACACATAAAATACCTCCAGATAACAGGAGTAAAGGTAACGATTAGATCGTGGAATTCTTTGTATTCACAGGCTTATGAAAGTTGTGATATCCACCCAAAACCAAAACTGGTATAAGAGAAGCCGCTAAGTTCCCAAAAAGGGTCGGCGTTTGAAAGTAGTGATATCATTCAACCCGGGAAAGGCTGCCAAGGTTAATCCTATTAGCCAAGTTAATCGCACCGAATAATATTTTGGACGTTAAATGAAAACTTGAAGATTTCTACTGCTAGTACCAATCTTCAAGCTTTCATTTAACTTTCGAACTATTAGTATGTGCGATTAACTTGGCTAATAGGATTAACCTTGGCGGCCTTTTCTTGGTTAAATGATATCACTACTTTCAAAGGCCGACCCTTTTTGGAAACTTGGCGGCTTCTTTTATACCAGTTTTGGTTTTGGGTTGATGTTTTAATGACTAAACCAAATTACGTGAAAACGAAATTAAGAAATTATAAAAAAAATTACGAAACAAAATTACAATATTACAAAATATCAGAACGTACACAATTAGGGGGAAAACTTGTCTCAGCAACGTATTGTGAATTCCGTTCACTTAAAAATTTAATGTCACAACTAGCCACGCAAGGTTTAGTAAATGAAGCCTACATACTCTAGGTTTCGTTAATATACTTTAAGAGTGGAATATGAATGGTTTACATAATTGTGAATTATATGTACATTATTATTGTATTACACATAGTACAGTAAATGCATACTTGTGTTGCTTGTAATTTTTTTTCATTCTAATTTTACAGGCTCTAATATTTTATAATACTGCAATTTTGTTTCGAATTTTTTATAATTTCTTAATTTTGTTTTCGTAGTTTGGTTTAGTCGTTAAGTACATTAAATAGTTCAAAGAGTTTGTTTCAATGCTTTAATTTCAAGTGCGCAAGTGTTAAATTCAAGTGCAAGTGTGTTAAATCCAAAGCCAAGAGTGTTAATTTGAAATCCGCTAACGTAAAACTGAAGTACAAAAGTGTCAAACTGACGCGCAAAAGCGTTAAACCAAAGTTCAGAATCTATACAGGGTTCCCACTAAAATACTGAAATCAATTTCCCTAAGTTTTCCAGAGTAGATGAGGTAATTTTCCAGGCTATTTACCGTAATTTTAGGAAGATTATTTTTTTTCACTCATTTTACCAGTTTTGTGTTAAAAAGGCTGAAGCTGTTAGATGGGAAATACATTATTTAAAATCTTAATTCTTTCCCTGAGTTTTCCAGGCTTTTTATGAAAAATCTGAAAATTCCGTGAGTTTTTCCTGAGTTTCAAACGTAGTTTAAATTCCCTGAGTTTTCCAGGTTATCCAGGTTGGTGGGAACCCAGCTATACAATAATATGGACAAGAAAGTGGTGAAGAGAAGTATTAATCGTGCCTCTGTTTTGGACAGTTCGAAACTCTGTCTTGAATTTGCTATGTTTTGGAGGCACCAAACTGTCTCCAACAATCTCTAGTTTTGATGGACTCGCGTCGTTGTTTCGGAAGGCACTGTATGTAAACAACATCGAGGTACTGTGCTGTGCCACGATTGTTGCCTGGGAACAATACAGAAATGAAACAAGCCCCTTTAAGCAACGACACCATGGGCGAATACCAAAGCGACGTAAATTTCAATTCGTTTGTAACAATTTGTATAGGCGTGTATCCTTTATTAGTTTGCATACGTTACTAGGTCGCCGCTTGAAGCGCTGCCTTATTAATCACTCCCACGGGGCTTGTTTACGTCAGCCATTTGTGTCGGCACGATAAGGCAGCTTAACAGGCCTTGATTTCAGGAGGCTCGTACTGAGCACGCCCACAGTCGACAGCAAAGTAGCTCTACACGTGGATCTAATCTAATATGACTTGACTTAACCCAATAAACGTGATCCCTAGACCTGCGTCTTAATCTCTGGAGAAACGGATCGACGTTCTTTTGCTCAAAGTAATTGGTTTTAGGTGAAGATGGGTTTTAGTTCTCATAGACAACGAAACTCGCTAGCTAGAAGCTGGTTGGGAGTCCAGTGTAAGGGTGCGTTTATGCAAAAATTCGCCTTTGCATTCTCGCATCTGAAATTTAATCGCTATGGCAAAGGTGTCATTGCCATGGCAACAACACAACCTGGATTAACTAAATTCGATATCTTTTGAGTAAATATTTGCAGTCTTATAATCCGTGACAATAAGATTAAGAATTCCTCCCGACGAAACAATTTCGAGGCCGGTTCTGAACTCACATTATCGACTGTTTTCGTTTCGAGCTGGCAGGGCTCAAACCGCCAGCATATTTGAGCTTTGCCGGCTCGAAACGAAAACAGCTCAAACCGCCGCCGGCGCCGCTCAATTATTCCGCCACTTGTTTAACTCATAACTTGGTCACCACCCCTCACCCACTCTTTTCCTTCCCTTCTCTTTTCCCCTCCCCCTTTCCCCACCCCCATTACTCCATTTTCCTATTTACTTTTTGCTACTGTCAGCTGACAATACAATTGTGTATGTTTCAAAGGATTTCAAAGGGTTTAACGAGCGTTAACCACTCCTGGTCATCTGCCCGAAGCCCTAAGGCCCTATGGTTCGGGTTAGGTGTAAGAATCGGCCCAGCGCCTAAACCTCGCCCTTTGTGGCACAATCATTTTTTTATCTCCGGATTTTGTTGATCAATTGTACTTTCATGTGCTACAATAAAGTTTATTATTATTATTATTATTATTATTTTTATTTATATTTATTATTATATTTATTTATATTTATTTATTATATTATTTTTATATTATTATTTTATTATTATTATTTTTTTTGACGTCATGAACAATGGCCGCGCCCATGACTGGTTTCGAGTGCTCCGAGAAAATTGAAAATAAGGTAGGAAGGAGCAAGAATTTAAGTGAACAGAAACAACGAGAAGACAGATGAATGCACGATGAGTGTTTTGAAGCAAACCGCTTTGAAATTGGTTAACAAATCGACGAGGATTGACTGAACTAAATTTTGGAATCGGGAAGCGATTTTTGGAGAGAAAAACGGCAGTTATGAAATGACGTCACAAAGCACAAAACGACGGCAGTAGCATTCGGCAAATTAAGCTAAAAATGTCAAGATGTCAGGAGTGCGAAAATCCAATAAAAAACAATGAAGGAGATAATATAAACTGTTCAAAATGCAAAGGAAAATATCATCATGAGTGCACTGGTCTCGCAGCAACTACAATTAAAGCAATGGGGAAAAAACTTAAAACGTGGAAATGTAAGCGATGCAGAAAAGGAGGAGCAAGCACAAATTCGACGGGAGAAATTGACGAAGATGACGACGACGAAGAAGAAAATCACGAAGAAAGTAGTAATGAAAATATCTCTGCAAGTAAACAGAAAAACGAAACGGAAGAAGAAAGAAAAAAAACGGAAAACGTCTGCAAGGACGGAAGAGACTATGCAATCGAAAGAATAGAAAAAACCTTACTAGAACTGAAGAAAGACAACGAAAAAATACTTCAGGGCATGAAATTCATGGAAGAAAAATACGAAGAAATTAAAAAGGAAAACAAAGAAATTAAAAAAGAAAACCAAGAACTAGTGAAAAGACTAGACAAAATGGAAGAAATCGTTAGTAAATTGAACAAAGAAGAAAATGCTAGAAATGCCGAAATAAAAACAATCAAACAAACCCAAAACGAAGCTGAGCAATACTCAAGGAATAAAAACATTGAGATTTTCGGTGTGGACAATATTAAAAATGAAGATATTCGAAACACGGTGTACTCCCTAGTTGACGCACTACAGATTGAACACTTTGAAGACTGGCACATAGACAAAGTGCATAGACTACCAACAAAGAAAAAAGATAAACCACAAACACTGCTCATACAATTTAAATGTAGGGAATATAGAGACATGTGGCTCGGTCGGAAAAAAAGAAAAATCACAAACAAAGACCTTTATGAAGACGGCAGTAACAACAACATATACGTAAATGAGCACATAACAGCTTTCTACAAAACATTAATATGGAAGACAAAGCAAGAACTGAAACAACATTTCAAGTATATATGGTTCAGAGAAGGGAAGATACAACTAAGGAAAACAGAAAAAGAGAAACAAGTGCTCACAATAAAAAGTGAAGAAGACCTTGGTAACCTGGTGACGAAAATGCAAAACGAAGAAAGTAATACAAATAATAATGGAGCAAGACAGTGATTGTGTAAACGAAGTTTTTGAAAATTTCGTCTGTTTTAAAAACGAAACAGATAAGTACAATAATGCAAAAAAACTAAAGTGTGTGCATGTGAATATAAGGAGCTGTAGAAAGCACTGAGATAACTTTATAAGTGATATTGATATTAGCACTTTTGAATGGGATATAATAGCATTAAGTGAAATTAACATTAAAGTGCATGAAGCTGAAAACTATAACATAATGGGATACAGCAGATACGAAATATGTAGACAAACTCAAAATGGCGGAGGCCTTATGCTCTTCATAAAAAATGAAAAATTCAAAAATATAAACTGTGCATATATTAAAATTGGTGAAAATGATGCAATCGACATAACTCTGATTTCAAATGAAGACAAGTATAACTTCGTACTAAGTTACAGAAAACCATCATCGAAAAGATCTGAGTACATAAGGGAACTGAAACAAATTATTAAAAAAAAGAATGAATCAAAATGCACAAATAACATTTTCCTAGGGGACTTTAATTTTAATACGCTAACTGATACGCAGGATGAAAATGAAAAAAGGATATACAAAAATTTGAAAATTTAGTAGCCTCTTTGGGTTATTGTCAACAAATTTTAACTGCTACAAGAGAAGAAATAAGAAAGGATAAAATCTCAAAAGCGTGCTTGGATTTGTACTTCACTAAATTGCATAAATTGACTTGTAAGGGATCTGTGATAACAATAAAACCTGCTGATCATTATTATACAGTACTGGAAATGTGGAACATTTCCCCCCCCCCCCCCCCGGATTGGTACTTGGGTGGGTGACCTCCTGAGAATCCATTCCGGGTGTTGCAGACATAGGGCCTTAGGGCTTCGTCGGGCAGATGACCGGGTGCGGTTAACGCTCGCTAAAATCCTTTGATGAAATGTGGAACAATAGTAGCACGAGCGAACAATCTTATAAACAAAACAATGTAAAATATAAGCTTCAACATAAAAAAAATAATAGATCAACTAAAAAACATAAAATGGGATAAACTAAAAATGTTAGAGGACCCTAACGAAATTTATGCAACAATACAGAAAACAATTTCAAACGTATATTACAACAATATGTCAACATATAAACCAAACAACAACAAAAATGTATGGAGAAATGAATGGATGACTAAAGAACTCGTAACAAAAATAAATGCCAAAAATAATCTATGGAACCAAATTAAGCAAGAGGATATGAAAAATAAAAATATAAACAATAAATTCGTAGAATATAGGAAACTTAAAAATGATGTGGAAAAAAGTATTAAACTTGAAAAGCAAAATTACTACAGTACTTTTTTTTAAAAAATATGAAAAAGATAGCCAAAAGACGTGGAACAAAATTAATGAAATTATAGGAAAAAAAGAAAATAAAATGGATATAGAAACACACATGCAAACCCATTTCACGGGAAACATGGAAAAAACGTGTAATGACTTCGCTGAACATTTCGACAAACTGGTACCTAATCTAAAAAATATTAATAAGAAAACAAAAAAAAGAATAGATGAAAGCCTACGGTACTTTGAAAAAATAAACATTGATTTCAAAGACAAAAAAACTTGTATAGACAAAACCATGGGAATTGTAGACGCAACAAGGTATGATATATTATTAATAATAAACCAAATGAAAAAGAAAAAATCAACAGGATACGATGGGTTCCTAATCGAGCATTTTATTGAGGCAAAAGAAAAAACCGTTGAATTTATGACCATTCTGATAAATAGTGTAATCAAAACAGAAATTTGGCCAGACGATCTTAAAAAACAAATATTAAGACCAATATACAAAAAAGGCGACACAAAAGACTTAAACAACTACAGACCGATCTCACTGCTACCAGTTTTAAATAAAATAATTGAAAAATTCTTTGCCACTAAAATAGAAAACTTTTTACACAAATTTAACAGCACCAACAAAAATCAGTTTGGCTATAAAAAAGGAATTGGAACACAGGACGCATTGGAAAATATTAATAGTAATGTTTGCAGAGCTTTAAATGAAGGAAAATATGCAGGTGCCATTCTAATAGACCTTACTAAAGCTTTTGATACTCTTAAAAAGGACATTTTACTTGAAAAAATTTACAATCAGGGTTTGAGGGGTAAAATTTATAATATAGTAGAAAGCTATCTAACCAATAGACAATTCAGTGTTAAAATTGGCGATAACATGAGCAAATGGAATGATGTACAATTTGGAGTACCTCAAGGATCAGTTCTGGGACCGCTGCTTTTTATAATATACATAAATGATATACAAGATGTGAACTGGAAAACATACTTAACCTTATATGCAGACGACATTTTTATGCTAGCGATTAATGTTGAAAAGAATAAAATGTTAGAAAACTTACAAGAAGATTTCATTAAACTTCAAATCTATTTGCATGAAAACGATTTAATTTTAAACAAAGATAAAACTTGTTATTTACCAATAATCACATCACACATGCAACAAAATACTGGTAATATTACTATGTGTAGGTAAATGTAAAATAAACAAAACTCAATGCAACTGTGATCTAATAAACAAAGTACATAACATAAAATATTTAGGACTTGAACTTGACAAAAATTGGAAATTCTATCATCACATTGATAAATTAACACTAAAAATTAGAAGAACAATACCATTACTCTACAAAATGAAAGAATACCTAAGTGTAGGAAATAAAGAAGCAATATTTGATGCACTTATAATGTCTAGTATAAAATATGGGTTAATGGTGTATGGATCTACGACAAAAAGCCTAATAATACAATTACAAAAAACTATCAACAAGGCAATCAAGGTATTATTTAGAACTAATGAATCACAAGATAGTAAAGAAATATATAAAAAGACTGAAATTCTAAACATAGAGCAAACCTACAAAATGAACATTTTAAAAAACAATTATTATAACAAAACGTATAAAATAGAAACAGTAAGAGCTAAGAGAATGGACAAAAAATGGCTAATTGAACCAATATGGAGAAATTCATATGGCAAAAGAGGTCTAAATTTCCAAATACCTTATCATTTTAATACATTACCAACAAACTTAAGAAATATATTAAATCATAAAGAAATGACACAAAAAATCAGAAAATGGGTCATACTAACTGAATGAGGAAATCGGCTACACTAATGTCTGCTATTTAATATAATGAAATTAATATAACAGAAAAAAACATTGAAATTTAATGAAATTTGCTAACATGTAATTGTATTTTTAATAATAATTTCTATTTGTATTTTTTGTATTTACATATATTTATATCTGTATTTTGCTTGCACACACAAGTCTTATGTAAGACTTCGTGCCTGTACATAACAACACGTACAATAAAAGCATTATTATTATTATTATCACGTTGGAAATTCAGAGGATTTCTAGCTTCTAGCTGCGAGAATGGAAAAGCGAGTCTTTGCCTAAACGCGCCCTATGGGCGAGTTTACGCAACGTAAATTTTATCGCTCAGTAATTTTAGGGCGCGTTTATGCAACGACTCGCCTTTGCATTCTCGTGGCTGAAATTTAATCGCGATGGCAAAGGCGTCGTTGCCAAGGTAACATCGCTTCCTGGACTAGCTAAATACGACATCGTTTGAACAAATGCTTGCAGTGTTATAATTCGTGACAGTACGATATAGAATTCCACCTGACTAAACAATTTTTCCAATCGCTTCTAACTTCATTTGTAGACCTGTTTCGCTGCGAGCTGGCAGAGCTAAAACAGCCGCTATGTTGGAATTTCAGATAATTACTAGCTTCTAGCTGCGAGAACGCAAGGGCGAGTTATGGCGTAAACGCGTCCTAACTTGGTTAATACTAAATCTGCTGGCTGCATATCGTTTTTTGCCGGACTGTTGTTGCTTTCGAGTTGTCTTTACGTAGTCACCATGGTAACAACGCGGACAAAGATCTTCTCTTCGTGCCTCGCGACATAACGTACGATGCATGCGGCACGACAACTTCGATTTACGACAACAAGAAACAATTTTTACTGCAGTACAAAACGATGGACTGATTTCTGAATGCCAACATTCGATGGTTTGTTTTCGATTCGATAACCCCGAAAAGTGCGCCATGTTGGATTTTGAACTCTCGTTGCGAGCGGCTATATATTCTACCGTCGTCGGATCACTGCTAGAAGATTTTCGGGCGCATTTGCGCAAAGACTCGCCTTTGCACTCTCACCGCTAGAATTTAACCGCGATGGCAAAGATGTTGATGCCGTGGTAACAACGCTACGTGGGATAGCCAAATCCGTAGTCGTTTGAGTAAATGTTTGCAGTACATAATCCGTGACATTAAGATAAAGAATTCATCCTGACGAAACAATTTTCTCAAACGGTTCTGAATTCACATTATTGACTTTTTTGTTACGAGCCGGCAGTGCTAAAACGTCGCCATGTTGGAATTTCAGATGATTTCTAGCTTCTAGCTGCGAGAATGCAAGGGCGAGTGGTGGCTTAAATGCAAGAATACCAAATTTTGGAAATAGCGAGAAAATGGCAACAATGTTGTATAAAAAACACAACACCACGCACTACGGCTGTTTGCCATGACGCACGTATCACGTGACTGGGCTAGTCCAATTAGACGGCCAACGATCCGCTCTTCTCGTTCGTCAGTGGCTAACTCATGATGACGTCACGGTAAACAGCCGTGGCTCGTGGCTCGTTGTACTTTATTCTTTATTCATATTATTATTTATAATACATTTAATTTGTTACATGGTGTCACATTCACTTGGTAGAAATTGGAAAGTATTCGAAAATACATAACGTTTGACTAGCAAACAGCATTCGGCGAGCGAGAAGGTCTCATTGAGTAAACGCGCCTTAATGTCGACATCGCCTTGGCTACCGCGATGCCTGTTTACGACATCGTTTGGTTAAAGGCGTGCAGTTGTATCAGTCCGTGACAATAGACGACGAATTTCTCCTGAGGTAACAATTTTCCCATTCGTTTCTGAGCTCTTGTTACGGACTGCTTCCTTAGAAATACACGAAGGGCCACACGGCACGCCATGGTTATTTATAGCTTCTACTTGGCGAGTATTATGTGCGTTTACGGAACGACACGGATTTGCATTATCGCAGCTAGAAGCTACAAATCATTCGGAATTTCAACATGGCGGCCGTTTTAGCTCTGCTGGTTCTCAACGGAAAATAGTCAATGTCAGTTCGGATGCAACGGGGAAAATTGTTTCGTCAGGAGGAATTCTTTATCTTATTGTCACAAATTATCAGACTGCAAGCATTTACTCAAACAACGTCGGATTTAGCTAATCCAGGTAGCTGTGTTGCCATGGCAACGATACCCCTTTGCCATCGCGATAAAATTCAAACTGCGAGAATGTAAGGACGAGTCGTCTAGTAAACGCGTCGTTAAGGTTGTGCGAACTCGATAATTTATTTCGACTCGACGCGAGTATCTGACCAATGATTTGATCTCTAGTCGAGTTCTAGTTTTCCAACTTTTTTTTTTCATTAAAGGGACACCCTGACTGCCTTATAACAGCCACGCACTGATCGCTGTCCGCGCATATAGCATCGCAAATGTCAACTAAAATAGTACCTGCGTTCCTCGCAGTTGGCCTTGCGCTAAATAGACGAACCAGCAAGAACGCATTAATTGCGTCGTCACAAACCGGAATGATTCTCGTATTTTAACATCACAATTTATAATTTTCTAGGCTCTAAGTGTCTTATAATTTTTTCTTCGGCGATCTATTGGAATAATTAATTTTAATTTCTACCGCATCAGTCTTTTAGATTTTTGATCTCATGGCAATTATTAGAAAATTAGTACATGTACACACAGAGCTGAAACGTCATGGTTATTGTAAGCGCGCAAACCATCATATACTGCGGGACGCAGTAAATATAGTTAATTATTCGTCAACAGAAAATCTCCTAGACGCCACATTTTAAAACGGATTTTTATCAAAGAATTGACCTAACGGTACGGAAATTGACCTTTGGGGCCGAACTTGATGTGGTGGATCTACAAAAATGGGGTTGGGAGGAATGTCCTTTTAACCTCTAAAATGTGCCAAAGTTAGGGATTCTCACTTATCCTCATCCGATCTGTTTTTCAGTGATATATATCACTTTCAGTGGTGTCCCTACAGGGTGGGATGGGTGGACAAAACCCACGGGCCAAACAACCTTGGGCGGTGAGGGGGGGGGGGTGTATATATACATATACATATATAAATATATTTTATGAGATGTGAATTATTTTATTATACCGTTAATCGCCTATTAACAGTCGTGAAAAGCCACAACGGACCACCCCCTCCTAAAAAATGTTTAACGTTCGGAAATCGTGAAATTAATTAGTTATAACCCCCCCCCTTCACGATTTACGACCTTAAAGCATTTTAGATCGTAATTTTTTCTGTTAAAAATTGACTAAAAGCTTGATACTACATTCAATCAATGTTTAGACTGTGCGACTGTATTTCATTATTAACAAGGAGGCGGGGAGTGAGGTCGCTTCTTTTTTACTTTAGGGGGCACAAGACACATTTTCATATGTAAAGTTTGGTAGAGCATCCCCCCCCCCTCTCTTTACAGAATTTTGGATCCTTCCCTGGTTTCTCGACTAAAGAAACATTTTGGTAAATACGAAATCTGAACATCTTTCCGTGGTTTAACACGCAGAATGGTGTTAAGGTCCACAAGCCAGAAATAAAGGACGCTTTCGCAAAGGACGGTTGTATTTTTTAGTTTTGTAGTGTGTATATTAAAATGCTCATAATTATTCATTCTAGAAATAGTTTTCAAAATGTGTTTTGTGTAAATATGTATGGTCGGGAAAAGGGGGGGGGGGATTGAGGCTTAATGGCGCGTCGACAACTTGGTCATTAGCGCCAACCTCAGTCACAGTGCAGTAGTCCGGGTTGCCACTGCACCACACATTACACCCCTAATCTAAATCTTGTCATACATCGGGAAAAGGTATAATACAATTGGCAAATAGCTATTTTGGCCTACAAACATGACCTCGTATTGGCTTTACCAATTTTCGACCCTTATGCCACTGCAAGATTTAGTGTATGATTTTCGCTGTTGGCTAATTTCCAATTTTCCTTAATATTATTTCCAGCGATTTATGTCTATTTGTTTCTCCTTTATTGAGCCTTGTGAGTGTATAATTTGTCTTCCCTCTCCATTTCTATGGCCGAGTGAATTTCGGTCCAATGGAGCCCTGGTAACGGTTGTGACCTTAATAACGAGTTCAGTGAGTTATCTTTATGAAAGTGGAGGATGTGGCCATAGTGATTAAGGCGCTATGCAAGTGATCTGGGGGCGAACTGAGTAGCCGGTTCGAATCCGGGTCATGCCACTCCGACGAAACTTAAGTGCATAAAGGTGGCTTACTGAACTACGTTATTTCTAGTGTATGATTTTCGCTATTGGCTAATTTCCAATTTTCCTTAATATTATTTCCAGCGATTTATGTTTATTTATTGCAAGATTTCCACAATCACCGAGACCTCACTTTACGACTTGTCTCCAATGAGCGCCGCCTCACCAATCGTGACAAGGCATAGTTGTACGTTGAGTTTCGATACACGCTCATTCTCACTACAATGTGACAGTTGCGGAATTGACATGTTAAATCTGATATGTCAACAACTTTAATCCGCATGAACTGGTGCGGTCAGCTGTCTTGTCCACTTTTGTATTCCATTCATTCTCTTTTCGGCCATTCCCACCTCCTTACACTCCAAATTTTTTCGGACCTTTGTTGGATTAATCTGTTAGGACCTAGCTCCCAAGACAAACCCAAGGCATAGGCTTACGCTATATGGGACAGGCAGGAAATATTGGTCAGTTACTTATAATTTGGCGCTAGAAATACATCCCTATGATTGCGCCCTTGTACCCAATATTCGACGTGGCGAGCTTGCATCATAAAAATTGTACGATTTGTTTGTTTACGTGTTTGTACGCCTACACCTCCGGAAGTAAGGTCTCTACGAGGTTAGAGTAGCGCCACATAAACGGTAATTAATTAAGTTACTCTTCTAATAGGCCTATTTCATCTATGTTACGGATTTTTTTTACCCCGAAATAAGCGGAAAAACTGCTCTGAAAAATGCACATGACGTCAGAGTATGATCACCCGTTTACCGCCCAGGTGATATTTTGGCTAAAAAAAAAAACAACACATCTGAAAAAATTACATATTTTGCATCATATTAATATCGGCAACACGACGCGTATTGGCTTCAAATAGTTGGATGCACGGAAAAGTAGATCTGCAGGTTTTAAATGGTTGTCCAATATTCACGTTTGATGCACGGAGGTGCGCGGATTGAGCGAGCAAAGCGAAAACGAAAACAAACACTATCATTGCAGACATTCAAAGGAGTAGTGTTTAAAGAACTGTGAGCAAGGCAGCTGCAATTAGCTTGCGCACTGATCATTACACCGATTTTATGATGCTCTGGATATCGACTGTATGAAGCATGGCTCGACGCCAATAGAGCGGTCTGCACGTGCAGTATGAGTGTGATACTCATGCGGTGCGTATACTGAGATGGGGAATTCATGCATTTTGGTATCACTTATTATGCTCTACGCTTTACTCACTACTTTCATACTGATTACAGTAACTGTGGCGGCAATTTTTTTTTATTACTTCGTTATACTCACAAGCTTAAAAACAAATTAGGTCTCATCAAGAAACAGCACATTTTTACCGTTAGTCCGTCAGTATTGCATGTAAATGTGTAACGGTGACGGGCATTAAGTGGAGCGCTTTTACAACAAATTGAAAATTGAATGCAGTTTACTTTCTACATTCTGCTTCTTTTTCAGCGCCATCCCGGTCACTACCACAATTTACTATTGTAGTTTATTCATTTATTTATTTTTTTAAAGCAAGCTTTTCACCTTCGATATGCTTTCGTTTGCTCCCACATTAATTTAGTTTCGGTTTCCTTATTTGCAGCATCATGCCCGCGGGCCGGTAGTTTTTTTCTGGTGGAGCGACTTTGGAATGGGATTGGGCGATATTAGTTGAACGAAGGGAAAATTTAAAGCGGGATGTTCGCCACTTCAACAGTGGATTCAAGGGTTAATTTATAGGGTTATTAGCGTTTAAGTGACAGAATTCGAACACAAGGCATTAAAGGGGGATTGCCACCCAATGACGGGCAGCAGCATCTATAGCCATTTACCGCTATCTAGTTCTGTGAAGCCCCTTACTTTCAACAGGCGAAGGAACACACAAATAAATTTCTTTTTATGAAACATAACAAGCCACGTGGATCCTTAATTATTGAGTGTAAAGTTGGTGCACCCACGTGCACCAGGGAGCAAGCGGTAAATTTAAGCCTAACGTCATCGCTGGTGCGTTTTTCCAGCTATCGACCGTTTTGAAACGTAGATTTTAAACCGCAAGATGGGCGCCATCTAGTGACAGTGACATCGATAACCTTGACCGCTCGCTCCCTAGTGCACGTGGACGCACCAGTTTACTCTCACCGATAAGGAGGCACGTGGCTTGTTTGTTGTGTAAAAATTAATTTCTTTTCGCATTCCTTCACGTGTTGAAATCAAGAACTAAATAATTGGGGCCGTAGCGAATGGTACTTGTAAAGGGGGGGGGGGGGGAGACTCATTTTGTCAACTCATCTTATGATTTTGCCAACAGGTTAAAAAAATGATGGTATAGTGTTTCCAGTAGAGTATTTTTTAGGGGCTCCGGCAAACTCAGCTAGGGGGTCTGGGGGAGCGCTGTAAGCTGAAGCATTTTACGCTATTTTAGTGCTTGTTTCTGGCCTCCAGTGAACACAGAAGCAATAAATTGTCAAGTAAGTTTTGGTGATTTTTTAAATTCATTCTTTAGGATGGTAGGTTTCGTAAAATTTTATTGTGACCTGTCATGTTTTTTTAGATATGTTTTTTCCCAAATTAAATTAACCGAGGCCAGTTTAAAAATATATAAACAGGTCAGCTGGCCATTGACGATTAGGGGTGGGCTTAATTGTACATTTTGGCCCTTTAGGCTAAAATGAATGACGATGACTCCTGTGTGCAAGCATGGACAGCAGGGGAGGGGTCAGGGATGCAGACAATTAAAAAATATGGACTATCGAAAGGTGAAATAATAATTAAATCTTTTTCTCTTTATCCCAAACAACAAGGCCTAGAGAGGTAAAATAAACTTTCACATTTTAAAACAAAAACATGCTTCTGTTTTTAAAATAATAAGCGTCGAAAGACGAACGAAATGGCGAAACCTTTTACCTCAGTTTTGTCCAAAACAACTTGGGGTATTATTGGAAAAAAGCTTCCAAATCTGATGCTATACTAAATAAAACCTATGCTTGCAATAATGGTACTAATAGCTTCAAAACCTTGTAAACACCCATTGCATGGGGGGTCTTGGGGGGGGAAGGAGGGCTTACCCCCCAGAAGCTGAGCCGTTTTTGGAAATTTTGACTGCTGAAAGTGCCATTTTTGAGGTCCAAAAATGACTTTTTCTTCCAGTTAGTCAGTGTGTTTTTGATCACCCCCTCTTTTAACGGGATCTGAACAATTTATGACCCCCCCC
>JAHWFP010253230.1:4614-20453 GCA_023313725.1 Lithobius niger
CAACATGCAAGTTATTTAATACACGTCGATAGTTGTCTTTACCTTGCCGATAGCTAGGGCATTATTTTAATTTAAAAACAAAATATTAAATTCGAGGATTTTCAAAGACGTTGCTAACATTTCAAAGAATTCAAGGCCTTAAATTTTTTCTTAATAAATTCAAGTACTTTCAATCATTTCATGAACCTTACGCGGACCGTAACATGACGTCAATGTACGGTACGTAAATAAATCCCAGTGGCCATATTTGATGGAGAAGAAGCATTGAGAATAGACAGTTTTGGACATAATTCCCAGCAAAAACGCAAAATGCACATTAATAATTACTACAGATTAAATTGAAGAGGAACTTAAGTCGATTCGTAAGCTAGACATAACCACTTTTTGTATTAATTTTATACATAAACGACATAGTTTGCTGAATAGGGAGAATTGCATTGAAGTTGAGTTGTATTTTTCGAAGCAATACAAGGACGTTCGTAAGAGACATACCCACACATCACTAGAGCAGAAACCGGCGTGTGAATGGGGCAGCACGAAAATGGAAATCAAACGTGGGAAAAAAATACTAAGGAAAAATATTTCCAATAATCAAATATAGGATTACATGCAAGAAATCATTCCAAAAATATATACATAAGCATTAAAAATAAATAAGAAAAATATAAAATCAACTTACAAAGAAGAGAGAAAAATTTATACTTTGACGAAAGAAACGAGGAATGCAAAAGTGTTTATTCATGAAACGAAAAATATAAAATTTAGATAAAGTTTACTGAAGATATTGAATATGCTAAGTTAGTTGCGTTTATGTTAAGTATTCTGTGAAGGCAAACCAAGCAGTGCTACAAAAAAATACAAACAACGTTTCGAAAATTATCGATTTTCGTCATCAGGTTAGCAATAAAATTAAAGCATGGCAAAAGCCACTAAGTCATCCTACATTAAAAGCATAAAACAGTCATTTAAAACGGATAAAAACTACCAATTTCTCCCCTCAAAAGAGGCAGAAATGGCAGACGAAAAGCAACGACCCACCTGCTCCGTTTGATGCTACGTCGCAAGGCAAGGTGTATAATCGGGGTCACGTGTTTCAAAGGTGCGATGCATTCATTATGTGGGTTATACGTTATTCGTTATTACCGTGCTTTTTACTCCATTTTACGTTAAGTAACCATTTGAAGAGATGTTTCTTACACTATGACATCTTATTAAAAAATTTCATTTATGTGGGCAAGGAATTATAAAACTTCTACTCACAAAGCAATTGCATTTGAGACGTCTTTCCTTATCAACTTAGGTTGTACAACGTTTGAACAGGATTCGTTCCTAGTTAACGTTAACCAGTTACTGTATGAGTTGAGAAGTGAGCACCGATTTTACGAAAATTAATTAAAGTTGTGTGGACGTGTAGATGGCGGACATCTGATGGACGATCGGAAAAGATGGGTCACGCCGTTTCTTGAACATAATCGTTCTAATCATTCGATTTTGCAGCTTATTGACAGTATCAACAGCATTCGTACAAGTGCTACCCCGACATAACACCGAGTATTGCAAAAAAAGGTTGGGCCATGGCAAAATTAATTTATTTTCAAAGAATTGCGTGGTACAAGTTTTCGAACTCGCAACCGGGTAGTATATAACAGAATTAATTCGTCGTTTCCAGTTTATCTTACAGTCCAACTAGACTTCTAGGTACATTACACAATTGCACAGGCTTTAAAAGTACATAAAGTGGGCGATGGTATTTTTTACACGGCAGTGTTGATGCAAGGTCAGCCATACAGAAGAACACCACGCTAACACAACAGCAGACAATAACTGTTTTGAAAAAAAAAGAAAAAAAACATGTTCTTTCACCACGGGGCGTCCCGTTCCCAGTTGAAAGACTTTTGTGATTATTTTACGCCCACGTTTGAATGACATCAGCCATAATTCCATTCGTAGTCATAGGCTATAGCCTCCAAACAAAAGTGCAGCCTAGTATTTTATATTTCCGCAGCTTTTTTACTGCATCGTGCAATAACAACGGATGTTCAACTCTCCTTCCTTGATGTATACAGACAGCGTCGAAAACGAAAGTAGGAATTATTTTTCAAAAGACAAAAACGCAAAACCATTTTTAGCTGGATTTTTTCTTCTTCTTGGTGGCTTGAGAAGAAACGAAGACCAACGGTGTCATGGATCTAAGACACTAACTGCAGACTAAGTAAGAATTGTGTGTACCAAATTATGGTGTACGGTGCGTTTTGTTTTATTGAGTGTTGGATGGGGGAACTATTTTCTTTCTACCGAGTACAGCTGTAGTTTGTTGGGTCTCCGCTAGATGTCGCTGTCAATGTCGGATTGGGCCGTCCGGTAAACTGTGATCCCCGGGGTGCCCCCCCCCCCCCCCCACAACGGAAGGCTCTTATTCAAAAAGCAAAAAAAAATTAGCGTGAATTTGTATCAAATTGCATCGCAAAAATTACACGAAAATGTTTCAAATTCATGCCAATTTCTTAAAAATATGCTACGGGCCAATGCTCAGGAGGCCCCTAGTTTCTTTTTTTTGTTATTTGAAATGGATTCGTACGACAATTGCGTTTCTAAGGTTCAGGAAAACGTTTCAAAGTAACCAGTTTCTTAAAAATACGCTAGTTGCTGGGGCTGCCAGGGAAGCTTACAGCGCTCCCCTAGATCTCCAAGGTAGCCAGCCATCCCCCCCCCCCCCTTCCCCTAAAGGAGGGGACGGGTGCCCCTGCAGTATATATTCCCGGTTAGGCCCGACCTGTCCCAATCGACACTGGTCGCTGTATGTACTTAGGCCTATATTTGTGTGATTCGGCCTACACGTTTGCCGAGCAAGCGAAGCGAGCACGGTCGAATACTCGACTTGATTTTGTGTGCCTGTTTTGGGAAACGGTAATGTTGTCAATTTTGTTCTAACTTAGTTGAAATTCATATCACCAGTGAGTTTTGGTGTTTGAAATTCAAGAGTCTAAAGATGAAGTTCCCACCTTAAATATTTTCGATTTCGGTTAAACGGCAAAGCCGATTTTCAGTATGTAGCACTGCAACGGAGGGCGAGCTATAAGGCCAGTGGCCCCGAGAACGACGTGAACAACAGAAAGCAAGTTTCCACAGTGGACCAAAGTGAAAATTATTTTATCGTGAAGAATGCAGACGAATAATTCGAGCAAAAAAATTCTATAACAACGCGCTCGTTTTTTTATTATTATCATTGGCAACCCAAATCTCGCTCGTGGTGGCTAGCATCCATACATGCGCGTAGAAACGGTGTTGGATTCGTTCGCAGAGCACTGGGCAGAAATCATAGAAGCAGAGTAGATGGCAGAAATTATACAGGCCCTACGGGGAAATGGTTACGAAACATATTCTGAATTATCTTTTACAACGCAGCGGAATACATGTATTGTAGCAGCTCTCGTTGGACCGAGAAATTGTAAGAATAATTTTCCCCCTAGGTCACGGAGTGTTCAGAAAGTCGTAAGGGGACCATCCTAGGCTCTCCATGTGCAGCTAGCTGAAATAGAAATAATTATTCCTAAGCATCAAAGGTAGGATACAGGATTTAAGTCTGAATTAGTTTTTTTTCCCTGCATGGTATCGGGCACAGCAATGACGTGTTGGCATTTATAAGCCTAACTACATGCAAAAAAATATTGTTTACTATGCATCCATGTGTACCCCGCCCAAATCCCCCACTGAGTGTAAAATAAATCCGGATGCAAACCTGTTTACGTTCCCTTTTGGACTCAAATGTCAGACTGCCTGAGCCGGGAATTGAACCCATCGACCTTTCAATTATGGGTCGACGGTAGGACCTCAGCCTTTGGCTTCAAAGATCGTGGGTTCAATTCCCCGCTCAAGCAGTCTGACATATAAGTCCAAAAGGAAACGTAAATAGGGTTGCATCCGTATTTATTTAACCCTTCTCGAGCCCATTTGGCTTTCTGTCCCGTTTAATCAACTAATAAGTTACAGCATGTACACTCCCAAGTATGCATTTTATAAGCTCCTGATAGGACTAATCACATCAGTGCAGGCCTATACTCATGGAAATATAGGCCGTGCTCACATGCAGTGTCATTCAAAGGAGTGACAACTTGGATAGGCCTACGTTTGCGTGGTTATAGGCTTATACTGGTGTGATTAGTCCTATCAGGAGCTTATGAAATGCAGACATGGAAGTGGTCATGTTGCAAATATATATCAGTGGCGAATTTATGTGGGTGCACATAAATATTTTTGAAATTTTTAGTGCACTAAAAAATCAATTAAAAAAATGTTTCCACGCTACGCTTGGAGAGAAAAAAATTGCCTTATACACATTTTTGCGTTGGCCTTCAAAATTGTTTGTTTACCACCCACTCGTATGACACAAAAGGAAGCAGTAATGAAGAAAGTTGTTCACCTCCTCCCGGCGGGGCGGCGCCCCCGGAAGCTCCATATAAGGAATAGAGAATTCTTCAAAAGTGAATTTTAGGGCGCACATTGGTACAGAAGAAAGAGGATAGCTGTTTAAGGAGTAATTAGATGTCATTGTGAGAATTTGGTGTGTGATAGTTAGTTAGTCCCCATGTTGGTTGGCTGCTGAATGAATACTTTGACAACAGGGACTGCTTTATGGCAGAAGCCTAGGATCTAGAAACTAGAAAAGGCAGCAACTATCTCTTCAATTCCATTCCTTGTCACAAAGTCGTCTGGGAGAGAAATTGTGGGTTTTGTTTCCCGGCTTCAGGCGCCTTGAGTCAGTTTCGCCAGAATATATTTTTACCAAACCGACGTTAAAAGGCGTCAGCGTTCTGGCACGTACGTGAACTGCGTTGAGTCAGAAGGGAGACAGCACAAGGGTTCTACCCCAGTCGCCCTTGGCTTGAGGAAGCCATCCCCTTCCTTCTTCACGGTCGCAGAATACTGTTGCAAGCGGAGTTAGTTGCCGGATGACCGGACTAATTGTAATAACGAGTAGTAAGCTTTCGCTCGTAATGCATGCGGTAATGTTATCATGTGTACTCTGTCGACACCTTCGTGCCCGCCTTTATGTCATTCCTGTTCTTATCAGTGTTCAGGTGTACAATTTGCATCGCAGCAATAGACAGTCGTTAGGTGTCTAGGGGCAAACTATCTCAGTCAGCAATACTTTAGCAACACTTTATAAACACACACTTGAAACACATGTTTATACAAGTGTTTAAAATAAAACAGTAGCGTATATATAGCCCGTATGTTTTTAAACCTTGCTTTTAACTAAATTAACGCTTGTGTTTAACATGGTGTTGTATAAATAAACACTAATGTTCAAAGATAAAAACGCTACTGGCGTTTTTTTAAACTTCCGCCGCTAGTATTATGTATTTTAGCATTTTGGCGTGTTGCAAAGTGAACGCTTGTAGTTGCTATACTTTAAGCTCATTTCTCGTCTGCGTAATATGTGATTGTAAACGGTGATATTTCGATCGGTGATATTTCGATCGGTATTTCTTCTGAGCATTGTTCTATGCTGTTGCTGAAATGCTTTTATACTTTTTTCATCTGAAAACTTCTAAAAACGTTTTCCAGGCGTGCATTGTGTTCATGTGTTCATTTTAAAATGCATAGAGAGAGTGGAGGGCGGAATGAGGCAGACAATCACAAGTTGGTATCAATGTCATGTTGCCCTAAAGCCCTCACCAGGATGGTGTACCAAAAACGGCAAAATCAGTAAATAAAAGCAACACTCACTATACATGAGTGCAAGCAGTTTTGACCTTGTAGGCACGTGACAACGCAGCGCTTCGCACGAAATTTCTTTCTGCCTGGTTAGGGTTTAAGAAGTGGTACAAAGCATTGCAAGAATGGGAGTGGTAGTCGGAGCTAACTATACAGTGACACAACTAACAGGGGGCAGCAATGGGTGGGGGGGGGGGGGGGAGGGAGCAAGCCCACAAATAGAGCTGAAGAGACGTCAAAAAAATCTACTGATCAGCTATTTTCATCAAACTTTTTTATGAAGTCATACATACGTAAAGCAAGAAAAATACCAACCGTAGCGTAATCGTACAATAAAAATATAGTGATCCTACGTTTTGAAGCATGAGGCGTAAATGGGGAGGGAGGGGGTGGAAATTTTCCTCGCCCCAGAAAAATGTGTATAAATTGTTACGCGACTGCTACTTACTCTTTCGTGAATTTTTGTACGTTTTTATATAATAATAATATAATAATATTATAATATAATAATAGATTTAGCTCAAAGTACAAGGAGACAGGCAGGATACAACATCGCTAACGCCGTTCCCGGCAGGGGTGTGGTTAATAGGTTCGTTTGAGAAATATGGTAAGGGGTTGGTTAATGACTAATCGTCGAACGGCTGAGACAGATGTTGCGGACACTGCCTCCTCACTAAGCGAGTTCCATGGCTCGACCACTCGAAGAGCGAAGAAGTTTTTTCTGATCTCGGAATGTAGGGTTGCACCAGACAGCTTGAAGGAGTGACCCCTAGTACGAGTTGATGCAGAATAATCAAAGAGAGGAACATCAATGGGCAACAAACCCCTGACGATTTTAAAGGTTAAAGTTAGATCGGTCCAGAGACGGTGGAGCTCTAATGGTTGTAGGCCAAGCCGTGTCAAGCGGTCGACATGAAGAACGTCGCGGAGGCCGAGTATACCACGTGTAAATTGTCGTTGCACCGCCTCGATACAATCGATGTCTTTAAGTAGGAACGGCGACCAAACTGGGATTGCATACTCAAGTAACGGACGAACATAGACTTAGTGAAGCAACGACGATATGCCAAAGCCGAAATCTTCGCGCAGTGTAATGATGATTTAAGATCCTTGGCCATCCAAACTCCTAGATCTTTTACTATGGTTAAGTAGTCGAGTGAGTGGGAATCCAAATAGTAGTCAAACTCTGGGTTGGAGTCGCCGACGTGCAGGACACCACATTTGCCATGCGACAATGGAAGTTGCCAAGTCATAGACCAGCTGAAAATGTTTTCGATGTCTGATTGTAATAGGAATCCTTCCTGGAAAGTGATAATTTTAGAACTTGATTTGACGTCATCAGCAAATTTGTAGCACGGTCTGTCGTCACTGGAGGTTGAAAGCTGTAGGTCATTTATGTAAATGATAAACAACAGTGGCCCTAAAACGTAGTCCTGTGGAACCCCGCTTATGACTCGTGAAATCGATGACCTGGTTGGTCCAATGACCACCGATTGTGTCCTATTCGACAAGAAATCTCCAATCCAAGACATCACATTTCCATCAATGCGATTGTAAGACAGCTTAAAAAGTAATTTGGAATGTACCACGGACTCGAAGGCCTTCTTGAAATCGAAATAAATATTGTCCGATGGTACACCCAGATCTATAGCACTGGTCCAATGATCCAGCGCCAAAAGAAGCTGCAGCATCGCAGACCGGCCCGGCAAAAAGCCGAACTGGTTTTCGTCCAGTAGATTGTTCTGTAGCAAAAAAATGCATTATATTGTCATGCACGATGGTCTCCATGACCTTGCATGGGACCACCGTAAGTGCAATCGGGCGGTAGTTCACCGGATCAGACGCGTCGCCCTTCTTGAAAATCGGCACAATGTTTGCGGTATGCCACAAAGATGGAAGAGTATGTGAGGAAAAAAGAAAGATTAAAAATAATAGCCAATGCTGGTGCAATGGCCATGCCAATTTTTTTTTTTAAAAGCTGAATTGCCATCAGGGCCTATGGAGTGACTAGGCTTGATTCTTGACAAAACCGCCATAACCTGTGTGCTGTTAAATTCCATATTGCAGACACGATCGTGGTTGACCTCCAAGTTGTCAAATCCGCGCGGAACAGGAAGAACATGGTTATCAAGAACCGAGTTGGATACGAACGTCCGATTTAAAATGTCAGCCTTCTCCAAATCCCCGGTAACAAAAGTCCCGTTGATGTTAAATGGAGGTAAGGTATACGTGCTGAGCGTATCATAGCTTTATATCGACGGAAAAGGCTGGACAAAGAGCCGTCTCGAAGAGTGGCGGCATCGCACTGGTTGTGCCAATCATCGACCGCAGTACTGTAGTTGCTCTTTAGAAAATTGAACTTATTTTTGTTTACAATAGAGGGGCAACCCTTAAAAGTTTGCCAAGCAAGCAACTTTTGTCTGCCAAGTTTTATAATAGAAGAAGGGAGGGATGGTGCAGATTTGGATTTCCGAAGATGAGAGACCATGCTTCTACAGCTTGAGACAGTGTCACCCAAAAATTGATAGTAAGCAGTCCAAGCACTTTCCACATCACAACCAGGAGAGGTAATCAGACTAGGCCAGTCTACTCCAGACAGCCGTCTCCGAAGTTCAAAAAAATCAATTTTTCCCGGGATAACAATACCAGGTCTAAGGCCCAAAAGAGTACAGTTGACTTTAAACCTGATCATGTCGTGGTCACTGGTACCAAGGCTATGTAATGGGCGAATATCAAAAACCAGTCGGTCGTTCTCGGTAAAAATTAAATCAACGATATTTGTTCCTCGAGTAGGAAAATCAACAAGTTGACGCATGCCCAGAATTGCGGTTTTCGATAAGAAGTCACGATGAGGACGAACAGTGGCGGTACGCGTGGACCAATCTACAGAAGAGAGGTTGTAGTCACCCAAAATGATATTAGAGAAAGTTCTTTGACGGACCACAGTTCTTTGTTTCTGGGTGAATGGAAGTTAGAGACATAATTGACAGTCTTTTCTCCGCAATTGCCTTTTGAAAAGTTTAGAAACTTAACGAATAAATAATTTTCCAGAAATTTACCAAAAACTTACAAAAACTATTGCACGAATTTGTTCGCAGCTTATCATTTTTTTGCGGCCTTAGCGAGCGAACTGCGTCCTAATTAATCATGCATCGATTTTCGCTCAGCAATTAAATTCGAAGTCGAGTCGCACCTATACTAATAGTTCGAAAGTTAAATGGAAAACTAGAACATTGCTTTTGGCTGTAGCAATCTTCAAGTTTTCATTTAACGCCCAAAGTATTATTAGGTGCGATTAACTTGGTTAACAGGATTAACCTTGGCGGCCTTTCCCTGGTTCAATGGTATCACTACTTTGAAAGGCCGACCCTTTTTGGAAACTTGGCGGCTTCTGTTAATCTGTTTTATATTTCAACACACAACAAAGACTTATTTAGTTCGATGATAACAGTTAAAATGCTTCATATTACCCAAACCATTGTTCCAAGATGAAAAGTAAATAGGACATGTTTTGTAGAAAATTTTGTGTACTTTAATTTTGTTCAGAGCCGATTTTGTCGTAGGAGTGACGACTAACGAGATATATGCGAAAAACAACAACCGGAAGCCATTTTTCCAAGATGGCGGCCATTTTAGACCTCTTCCGCCACTTAGATTTTTCTAGACTTTTAGTATGTTGTTCAGGAGGTCTTTCTGAGGCAGAAACAGCAAAGTTTACTTCTATTACAATTAGTTCCGGGTTTCACCCTTTTTCGCTCAGATTGCCTAGCATATAGGAACTCAAGTGCTCGCCTGTAGATGCAGCCCCTAAGCTTCACTGCATAGCAGTTAAAACGTTCAGGGAATACTTTTTTTGTTATTTTGTTTTCCTCGTAACTAATGCAATTATGCTTCGATTTTCAATCTGTTTTCGCAGTTTGTCATGTTTGATGCCCAAGTACAATTAGTAATTCACTTTTGTGCTGTATCTTGCGCCGTTTGGAAGATAGAATGCAGATGACCTTGAATGCTGTTTTCAAGGTCATTGAAAATATCTTCATTGGCTTCGCCATATCTGACTTACATTACAAATATGTCTTCAGAATTAACGTAGGACCATTATATCGGCAGTTATTTGCGTATGACCAGACCTTTGCCTCACCCTGTATAAACAGTGACTAGGAACACAACTGCCATTTCAGCCAAGTGTCTCTAGAGGGCGCTTAGGAGTTCCACCGATTATTCCTTGCCCTAGGAAAAAAATTGCTTTGCATACATAGGCAAGTTTGCCCTTCATCGGTGAACCTAAAGATCGCTCAATCAAGTTTCGCATTTGTAAATTAAAGGCTTAATTACTCAAATGTAGGCCTAAATCACACAAATATAGGCCTAATTAGTGAAGTGCTGGCTCATCGCGCAAATACAGGCCCAATTACTTACATGTATAGGCCTAATCACAGAAATATAGAACTATAATAAGGCTACTCAAATATAGGCCTAATCACTTGAACATGAGTAATATCTAATTACTCGAATGTATAGGCCTAATCACACAATTATAGCTAATTACGTTTGGCGCCATCCAGTATATATAGTGCCTACACATAAATTCTACGGAAAAAAATAGTCCAATGTCTGCCCCCTTTCCTACCCAACTCTTGACTATACGTATGGTCTCATCTCATTATCTTTATTTTTTAATAAAAATTTCTTGGAGTTTGTAGATGAAGTGGTTCAATTAGGAAGAGGGTGTTGAGGATTCAAGTTAGGGAATTCAAACCAGTGGATTCAATCCAAAAAAGGCTAATACTAGATCCTACAGCCGCTGAAGAATCCTTGTAGTCTCTCACACTAGCCAACTGACTAGGAATTTTTCAGGGACTCCATTGTATTTCCCTACTAGATTAAATTCGGGCAACTATATGTAGGCTGCGCTCTGCTACCACCCGGCTATGCGATTACATACCTCAAGAATACTAGCATACTTCTGGTCGGAATAAGTTGCTGTTTTTTCTTATTGTTTCCATCATTTCTGTTACAGTTACTTATCAAGGAGAAGACATTGAAAAAATGACAGTTAAATTTTTATTTATCGTCACCATAATCCCACTTATACTCTCCCCAGGTGGAACCGAAGGTGAGTTACTGGGAATTATACGTATAGACAGGTATTTATTTCTCTTCATTTCTTGCGTTGGCTTGGCATGCATTGCCTTGCTTTTTCAGTCAATAAGAGTTCTTGCTGTTCAAGTTAACGATCAAACGTTATTTAATTTTTCTCATAAATGGTATTACACAAGCAAGCTTCATAACAGGTGATGTTTTATAACAGGTGATGTATAACAGGTGATGTATAATTCAGCTGTATTCAGCTGTTTGACGTATACTTGGTTGATCGATGCATGGTTCTGGTCAGTAAGGCAATAAGTGTCATTGTTTAATGGTTTGTTGATGATTTAAGGGTTCCTGCTGATGAGCTTTGTTGCAGGTACGTTTTGGATTTATCTGGCTGCTAACGTTTTCATTTGAACCTTGGGGTTTTTTTTTTCGGATAATGTTTGTTATATTTTCTTTTAATAAATTTTGTGGAGCCGTACGTAACCTGAAGCAAATTACAAGCTCAGTTTTGAGCTATTCTAGACAGATTGAAAGACTGAAATAACATTTAGTTCAGTAGCATTTTTTTATTAAAAATTTTTAGTACTAAACATCGAATGGTTTATTAATTACCAATGTCTTCGCAAAACTTTATGGGTTTTAACTAGTTATTAAAAAAAAAAACGTTGGACATTGATTAAGAAGGAAGGCAATCATCTGATTTGCTTCGACCCCTCGTACGTCGCTTCACCAAAAGTGTGCATTAAATCACTTATACTGGCCCATTGTTGCAAAATCCATGCTATAACCATTACTTATAGATAAGAGGCTCTGGGATTAGCAGGTACCATCTCGTGATTTATTTACCACTTCAATGTTAGAAGAGTAGAAGGCCAGGGCCGTGACGTTGCAATCGGTTACTCCGGAACAGTGTGTTGTGTTATTTTAATAATTGCCAGTTTGCTCAGTTTGATCTTTAGACAGTGTACGGCCAACAGCTTGTGTTTTTTTAGATTGTGTTTTTCATTTGTTTTTTTATTTTTCCATTAAGCTTATAATTTCAATTTCTTTTCTTGAAAACGTCCTTAATCTGGGGCCCGAAACATTGCAAATTACTATAAAATTTATGTACTCATGGCTTTCAAAAGATCAATAAAATCACCCTCTTTTTTTGAAAAAGTCCCAGAAAGAAATATTAACCTAAAAATATGAACTAACGCCAAAGCTTAACTTGTCCGTTAATTTCAAGAATGCAAAAAAAATATTTACTTGATATTGCTGGTGCAAATAGGTCATAATCTGGCAATACTTTCAAAAAAGCGCATGGCGCACGTCTCTGATACGAACTATTTAAAAAAACAAATTTGTAGTACAAACAATGAAACAAGCTTTAAAGGTTACTAATAAATTAAAAGACACAATGGCGTAAACACTGTGAGCATGAGAAGTTGGTTCCACTCTATTTTTTTTAATTACGTGTTACAGGAGTGGCATGAAGGGTCAGACAAAGGAGTGTCTACAATAATACTACCCTTATAACTTTTTTAAAGGAGTGGCATGAAGGGCCCAACAAAGGAATGTCTACAATAATTCTACCCTTAAAACGTGTTGACAGGAGTGGCATGAAAGGCCCGACAAAGGAATGTCTATGTTAATACTACCCTTATTACATTTTACAGGAGTGGCATAACGGAACCAACAACGGAGTGTCTGCGATAATACCACCCTTATTACGTGTTACAGTAGTGTCATGAAGGCCCGGCAAAGGAGTGTCTATGTAATGCTACCTTTATTAGGTATTTACAGAAATGCCATGAAGAGCCCGACAATTGAGTGTTTATGATAATACTACCCTTATTAAGTATTTACAGGAGTGGCATGAAGGCCCGACAACGGAGTGTCCATGATACCACTTCTGCATGTTCCATCTCTCTTTCTCGTTGGCGACCCCATGAGACCACTCTTAGAACGACTAAACCAACTTAGAGAATTTGATTTTTAACCTAAGGAGCACCCCAACCCAACCCAACCCAACCCAATTGACGTAAGGAGTAGAGGTGGGCGCGGGTCGGGTAAACCGCGGTTCGATGCGGTTCGTGTCGGTTTTGGGTCGGGTCGGTTCCAAACAAAATAATTACTGCAGTCTGCGGGCAGCTGCGGGTCTGAAAAATAAAATTACGTGCGGTTTCGGGTAAACCGCGGGTGAACTGCAGCTAAAATAAATAACCGCTGATAACCGCGTGTCATTGAAAATGCGAAACAATCGTGGCTATTGGGTTTTTTTCCCCTTGCTTCCCTTCACCATGAAGGCAAGGCCAATTGAGGTAGAAAATGCAAGACCCGAAACCAAAACTTCAGTGCGCCGTCAATAGCAAATTAAACCGTACAAATAGCAAATGCACGCTTGAAGAGGAGGAAGGGACGCACGCTGGCAAGACTTTTTTAAACTTATTTTTAACTAACTAAACAAAATTCTTTGATGAACAAAAATAATAATCAACTAAAGAACAAGAACGGCGTTTGTTGATTTATAACAATGGCTTCGTGTGGCTTTCTTTTGTTTCCAACATTTTTTTTTTCGTAATCAATGTCCTTGTTAGATCTGTATTTAGCGGTTAACCGCGGGTAAACCGCGTTCGGGTCGGGTCGGGTCTTATTACAGCACACATTTGCGGTTTGTCAGTTCAGACATTGCGGTTCCCTGCGGGTCGGTTCCAGTTTCTGTAAATGCGGGCAGTTTCGGTTCCCAAAAATTGGACCCGCGCCCACCTCTAGTAAGGAGTGGCTCAACTCCCAAATCGGAAGCCGAACTGACGTTAAGGAGTGGCTCACACAAGGTCCCAACCCAACTGACGTTAGGAAGTGGTTCGACCAGGTATCAACCCAACTGACTTTTGGGAGTGGCTCACACAAGGTCCCAACCCAACTGACGTTAGGAAGTGGTTCGACCAGGTTTCAACCCAACTGACTTTTGGGAGTGGCTCACACAAGGTCCCAACCCAACTGACATTAGGGAGTGGCATACTTCAGGACCCAACCCTTCTTGTGCAAGCTTGTGGCCTGGAGTTGAGCCTCTCCCTAACGTCAGTTAGTTGTATGCCGGAGATTGTGCGAGTCATTTTTCGAGGCGTTCTGCTAAATAATACTTATTTTCATCAAAGTGTTAAATAGTTTTCACCCGAAAGAAAGGAAAGCCTACAGCGAACTAATTTCATTTTTTTTTTTACAACATAAAATCATCACAGAGTGGGTTTTGAAAAAATGGTTTCCAATGTGAAAATGGTTTCCAATTTTCCTTTAAAAGAAATGGTGAACACCACACAATTCAAACTCTGGAGTTTGAAGTGGCACTATCACCGAATGAAAATCACACGAAAATACCACGGCACCATCTAGCGGCAGTAATATTGTTAATCCTTACAGTCTGCTCCCAGGCGCAAGTGGACATATACAATTTATATTCAATAATTAAGGACGTACGTGGCTTGTTCGTTTCGTTAAAAGAAATGGCGCCGTGCATTCCTTTGCTTGATGCAAGCTAGTGCTAGCTAGTACTCGATAGCACTAGATGTAGCCAGATTTTGCAGACTTTCAATCGGTAATAGTGCCACTTTAATGCTGTGAAGGGGGGGAGGGGTAGTCGGTGGTGCGGGACGTCCATCCCCTAGGGTTCTGGACCACTGCTAAACGAAGTTTTCATGGGGTAGGGGTAAAAGTGGGATGCGGAGTGGGAAAGAAATCACTAGAAATATCAATTACTCCCAGATCCAGTGTCTTCGACTCAGGACAAGGCCTACTGAGCCCAAAGATGAGCAGCTCAGCTTTATCTCGATAGGCCGTGTTCTAAAGATACATTTCATCGATTTAAATCATTGCTAAAAAAATTACCCCATGTAGCTATTTCCATTCGGTTACTACTGGAGTTTTATCAATACGGAGTGCCACTTACCGCGATATAAATAAACAACTGTATTGAAACTTTCAAGGCGAGTACTACATTCGTACATTTTGCTACAGTTTTTATTTCTCAATTTTAGATTTCAATTCAATAAGCTGGACACCATGTGACAAGAAAATCGAAGATTGTCTCGGTATGATAACTGCTTTTGCCCCCAAGTAAGTGCTGACCCCTACTGAGTTATCTGGATTGTACTGAGGGAGAATTGAAGAAGCGGAATAGAAATGGCCGCTCTGTCGACTGACACCGTAAACCAAGCATTGGGCCAAATTTTAAATAATTTATGTGATGTTATGCTAACACAACAACGCACTAAAAGTGTGGCTGTAATATCCTGTTAATATGAAGAAAAAAAAACATTCACATCTCCATGGGATGATTTCGATACCCACACTTTCTGATAATCTAACACCTTTCAGGGGTCTAAACCCTGTTCCCACGTGACAGCTCCACTATGTGATATTTACAGCGACCATATTTTCGTAAGTGCACAACAAACAAGAGGTTGCAGCGATACACTTCTGCCGCTCTCGAAAATGTTGAGGCGAACACCTCTACCACGCACTGCAAGAGCGATTTCCGTTATATTATCTAAAAGTGGTAAACACCACAACTGCCAGTTAAAATATGTTAACTTCTAGGGCTTTTTAGATTTTAGGCGTAATTGTTAGCTTTTGGGCCTGATTTTTAACTGCTGTTTTAATTTCGTAAGTAGCAGCTAACCGAGAATGGATTCGATCCTATTCATCCATGCAACACGGTGTCGAGACTATTTTAAATGAAGCTAACGTGCGTCGTTAACGAAACCCTTTTATTTTTATGGTTGCGTGTCTTCGAATGTAGTGTTTAAATGCGACGATCGAATGTTATTATTTCATTGTGTTGCGTTGAGACAGTCTTTTAGCTGTATGGAAGCAATGGTGTTTTTATTTGCCATGATTTTTAAAGTCCACTTGACTGCCGAAAAAGGCGTTGGACGAACTGACAGACAAAGTCGTTACTATACTATTCGTTACTATTTACTGTTACTATTCGTTACTATTCTGTTTGTCTGTCCGTTACTATTCTGTACTAAGTCGTTACTATT
>JAHWFP010253230.1:20463-47585 GCA_023313725.1 Lithobius niger
ATTCTGTTTGTCTGTCCGTTACTATTCTGTACTAAGTCGTTACTATTTCTGTTTGTATACCACCACTTGTTTTCACCCACGCTAACCTTGAGACTGCTTTCTCCAAATTGAAACCCCATGCCTCTGCTGGCCCTGACGGTATTCCATCGGATGTACTGATTGCTGGAAGAGAGGTTTTAATTCCGTTCTTGTTCCCATTTTTAATGACATATTGGCTACCGGCTTCGTTCCCGATATTTGGCGCAAAGCCTACATTACCCCAATTTTTAAGAAAGGACCTCATACTGACCCTCGAAATTATAGACCAATAAGTATAACATGTCACTTAAGCAAAATTTTTGAATCTGTATTAGCAGAACATATTATTACCTTCCTAAATCTCCAAAAACTCATTAAGCCAAACCAACACGGTTTCCGTGCAAATTTCTCTACTACTACCAACCTTTTGGCATTTTATAACATTATTTTTTTCTCCCTCGACAGCAACATTCCAGTCGATGCAATCTATTTAGACTGCATGAAGGCATTCGACAAAGTAAACCACTCTCTGTTATTACACTCTTTCTCTATGTATGGCATTGCAGGTCCAATTAAAAACTGATTGAAAATTGGCTCAAAGCTCGCTCGCAACAAGTACTCATCTTGGGTTCCTTTTCTAATATTTCTCCTGTCCCAAGTGGAGTCATTCAAGGATCCGTACTTGGTCCGTTATTATTTTTGATCTTCTTTAACAGCTTTGGCACTACACTTAATAATTCTCTCTGTAAATTTGCAGACGATACTAAAACTAAGCATGTTGTCTGTTATCCACAAGATTCGGCGAACTTTCAGAGACATATTGACGGCCTTTACTTCTGGTCAAAGGAGTGGCACCTTCCCATCCATTCACTAAAATCGGGTATATTGCATTTCGGTTATAACAACCCAAACCACACTTATTATTGGGGTTACTATCCCCTACCAAACCTTCCTGAGGTGATAGACCTTGGCATCCTCATTAACAATGATTTAAAATTTGACTATCATATTAGTAATATCGTACGCAAAGCTACGGCAGTTGTTTTCATGATAAATCGTACTATTACATCAAGACATCCTCAAATTTATCTGAAACTATTCCTATCTCTTAGTCGTCCAATTCTTGAGTATGTTTCCGAGTTGTGGTTCCCATTTCTCATAAAACATCATGTAGCTCTGGAAAAAGTGCAACGACGAGTTACAAAATATGTGGAAGGTATCAGACACCTATCTTGCCTTAGGCGGCTTCAACTTTTGGATCTCCATTCTGTTTGGTGGCGTCTCATGCGGGGAAACCTGATAACCCTCTATAAAATTCTTACCTTTAGTTTTGGTGGCCCCTGCCTAGAAGCACTCTTCACAAACGTCCACGTGACCTCCACCAGAGGTCACTCGCGGAATCTACTTAAACCTACAATTCATAAAAATCAAACCAGAGGCTTCTTTTCCTATCGTATTATTTCCTATTGGAACACATTACCTCAACACGTGGTGGAGGCCCCAGCTCTCAACTTGTTTAAAAACTCACTTGATTGTTTTGTAGCAGTAAATACAAATTGGCAGTTTTCCTTTGTGGGTCAAACATGAACTTAAATGGCTCTGCATGATAAAATTGATTGTTGTCATATAAATGAAATAATATCTCTCTTATTTTTCTAGTATGTACAGTATTTATTTACCTAATTATTTATTAACTTATTTATTATTTAATATTCTTTTACTGTATTTCCTATGTGATTGCTTTTTCCGGGTCGTAAAGTATTAGAAATAGATGTGTATATTAAATTTATTACCATTTTTTGAAATTCTATTTACATAATGTTCTATTTATACCTTTCAGCTTCCTTACTCAAATTGTTATATTTAAACTTGTAAATCTTGCTGCAAAGCCTGAACGGCACCGCAGTGCTATTGTAAATAAAGTAAAGTATAGTCTTCCCAGCCTTTTCGGCTTTACAGAAGACTAAAATTCAACCCTTACACCGCAATGGAGAATCAACCAAAACTACGGATAAGGAATAAAAAATCGTAGCGTACTTTGACCCCGAAACCTAACCCGGTCACAGGGTTCAAAGGGTTTAACGAGCGTTAACCACTCCTGGTCATCTGCCCGAAGCCCCTATGTCTGCAACAGCCAGATTCCCAGGCGGTCACCCACCCACGTATCAATCCAGCCCAATGCTGCTTAACTTCGGGGATCTGACGAGAACCGGTGTTTCCAGCACTGCAAGGCCGCAGACAAACCCGGTCAAACCCGGCCAAACTTATTTCCAACAATGCAAAAACTAGCTTACACTTTGAAATACAGCCTACCTAAAACTGCAACCCAATTCCGGATCGCGTTTTGCATCGACAACTTTAACCTACTAGGGAAACACTAAAAAGATATAGCATTACCGAAAATGAGGCAAGGTAGCAAGAGATCCTGGGTTCGATCCTGATCTCAGTCACCCCTGGCATTTTCGGGAAGAGAAGGGCCCTGTGATGCCTCGTGCTCAATTCGATTGTGACATGTAACAGATGCTAGGATGCGGTGGCTAAGCATATGAGGGAGACAGGCTATGTAGTAAATATCAGTGGTACGAGCATCGTGTATAAAGAACCTACACAAAAAATAAGGCTGCAATTGGAGGCATATACCATTGCAGCCAGTAGGCTAAGAGTCATGAATACAATAAAAAGTTATACACACATGGAAAAATGGCACGAAATGTATTACAACCTCCCCATGGTGGCTAAATAAGGATCAGTAGTTGATCCATTCCAAGATGGCGGTGTTATGAAGCCATGTTTATGTTTACAGTGTTTTTAATAATAATAATAATAATAAAATGTTTACCACATCCGTGGAAGGGTGACAGAAGGAGGTGGACCCACTAACACTGTTCCTTCAAAGCGTTAAAAAAATCCCTTTTACTAGAGTAACTAAACCGGGCGCTTCAAAAACCTGTCAAGTTGTTCCTTGCGAATGAGTCGGCAAAACCCAGATAGGGTAGCAGAATTTTAAGCTGATTTTTTTGCAGTTGTTTGTAAGTATTGGTGGTTTTAGGGTATGTAAGATGCGAAGCAATGTAAGTCTTAGTATTGTAAATGTTTTGTTTTGTAGGTGACCAAGGGAGCTAATTTTGTTTCCGAAAATTAAAATTTATTTGTGCTATGAAATTGTGGAATCATCTGTTGCCCACGAACAGGTCGTATTCTTGACCTAACAACTCCACAAAACAATCGATTTTGGGGATCCTAGGAATTTCCGATTGGAATTACCTAGCAAAATTGTCCCTCTCCCCTTCGGCTGGGAGTGCAGCAAACTCACAGCCTTACCGGCAGCATAAAATTGGCAAAAGAGGACAGAAAAAATACGCCTTTCTTGAATTTTTTACTTTCATAGACAAGAAGTTTCTAACCCCAAAGTTTTCGTTTATGAATTTACATCACTCGTACTGAATATTCTTATGTAAAAGCCAACAAAAATCCAAGACTAATAAGTCGATTTGGTAGTTTGACGAAACTACCTTTTACGATACAACACATACCTGAGACACCCCCGATTAAACGTGAATAACTTCAGGTTTGCTCAATCAGGGTAGTCTACTGTCTCGGGGGTCAGCCGAAATCCCTCGCGTTTTTCCCCACCCCCCTCGACATTGGACTGCCCCGTTCTCGCAAACCTGAAATTATTAGCTGTGAATCAGTCTACTTCACTTACATCTATTACAAAAAGTATTAAAATACAAGACCACTCCTATTCTTCCAGTACTTTCTATGAGTTTTTTTTTTTTTGTAAGTTTCGGAGAGAAAACCCCCTATATAACCATTCTAGGAGAGGAATTGCTAGTTCATCAAGCGCGCCTAGATGGTACCACAGGTTCCTCTTGAGATTTTCTGGTCACTGCGTGTCCAAAGAAAAGAAATTACTACGCATACTAGGCCTAATTTGGCCTTAATAGGTATGCAAAGATTGCTTACTGAATAGTCACCTATTAAAAATTGTAGGCCTCATCATTGAAACAAGGCCTAATCACCCAAATGTAGGCCTAATTTCACGTAGTAGCAGCCAGTGGATTGGCGACACACTACTCCTGCAGTTCCGAAAGTGTAGGTGAAAAATAGTGCTGATTTTACTTTACCATGTACCCAACCATTGCATGTAGTGATAGCAAGTCACAAATTTATATTCAAATCAATATGAACCGAAACAATAAACGCCACATGCACTGCGGAGCTCGTATTTGTAGCTAAAATGGGGGCAAGCCAATGCTGTAAATGCATTTCTTTAGCTTACAAAACAAGCGATTTTCTTGAATTTGTGGGCAGTGGTCCCATTTTCAGTGAGTGGAATATTTTCTCTTCCGATTTAGTACCTTAACGTAAGTTTCACAATGTAGGGGTTTCGACATATAGCAGTTGTTGCTAGGCCGGTAACTGGTAGATTACTTACGTGCTGCAGGCCGTTCATTGTTAGTTGCTAGGCAGCGGATAGTGTTTAACCGTACTTGACGTTAGTCTGTTACTTGCAAACTGAACAAAACATGATTAAAAAATCATGTGTAGAGCAAGAATCGGAGAGGTCGTCGGGGCTCACTATGCGACACCCAACTGTATACCTAATTTAAATTAGCTTTATAATCTCTCACCACCTAAGGCACCCACACACTGGGGAGCTTGGGGCACGTGTCCCCCTCACCTTTTGTTGGATGCCCTTTCAGCAAAAAATCATGAAAACGGCCAAAAAAAACCCACTGAAGCAAAGGCTATTCAAGGTTATAGGAAAAAATCAGGTGGACAACTGGAAAGCCTCCAATACATGTAATTAATGCACGGTGGTGATGTCACGCTAACACATCCCAATGCTAAAAGTGGAGTCATTATATACGGTTAATCTGAAAACCCACACACAATCACCGTGGGTTAATTTTGATAATCCACACTTTTTTTGAAAACCTAACACCTTTATGGGGTCTACATAACCCCTAATAACCAAACAAAAACGGATTTGTATTAAACAAGAAGGGACAAGACTCCGTTGTATTGAACGATAAACGTATGACAGTCAGGGCCGCGCATTGAATCATTACCTAACGGATTCGCTCCCGTTACGGCCATGTTTTTTTTTTGTGTGCATCTGCCCAACAGTCAAAAAAGGGCACCAGCCTTTGGGAGGAGATGGGACGGGGGACTGAAATCCTTTTAAAAATGTGGAAATTACATAAACTAATACGTTAATTTTTTTATTGAGAGGAGTGGGGGGAGATTGAGGCTTGAAAGTTTTTGGCTATCAATGCTGGTGTGGTGACCTTATTTTGCAAAATAAGTACACTGTTGGACAAATTCAAGTGGGCGAACCCTAATGGGAGATTGGAAGAAGGGAAAGTGTGCCCGGCACTTTCTACTCTACTCTATAAAGCGTATATCTTGAAAAATGAGGCCTCCGTTATCAGCGTGGAACGTTCAACATTAGCAGAAAACACCTTAACTTGAAAACAACCCAAGCAAAATAATTTCAGAAAATAATAGTTTTACTTTTTAGGTTCAACATTATTCTAAAAAAAAAAAAACTATACTAATAAGTAAGAACGGCAAAGTTAACCAAAAAAAGCGATAGGCTCGGCTTGGGCGAATAAACATCTGTGTTATTGTCATCTGTGATCTGTTCGATTCGAGCGATGTAATGTGTGTAATATTATTAACGTTTTATTTACGTTCTTTCCGTTGTATTTTTTCCCCTTTCCTCAACAAATATCAAAAGAAAATAAAGAAAAGGTAATATTAAAAATATGTTAATAATAAAAAAAAAACAAAGCGTAGAACGCCAGGGAGTTTCTCCTCAAGGGCGCGTCTGCCATTGGCAGACGGGCACACGGCCCAGTCAGACCTTGGGTACAACTGTCGTTAACACTATTGCTTCACTCAGTAAGGGTTGTGATCAGTACAAAGTGATCAGCCAATCACTGCTCACATCCAATCTTAGCCCTTTTTGTTGACCAAACGAAGCGAGGCCCTAATACTCATACGAGTATTTGGATTTTGTGTGGCTGTTTGTGTTCGTCTATTTGTGGTTTTTCTGTTTGGGACAAAACGAAGTTCGCAGTTTGGTTCTGATTTTGTTCAAATTTAATCACGATGAAGCTTTGGTATATGAAAGAAACGAGTACAATGGTACAATTCCTACTACACATATTTTCGGTATATGGGCAGAAATCATACGACCAAAATTGTCCCTCTTACAGTTATGGTAAGAGGGACAAATATGCCCCAAATATGCCCTCTTACATAAGAAAGTAAACTACTGTATTGTACCATATCTCGGTTGGCCAAGTAATTGTGAACTTCAGTATGGCCATTACGTAGCCATTTAACAATCTTTTTTTTTCTGTTAGCTCCATGGAATTTGATGACGTCGAAGTCTGTCACATCCTAAGAGTGTCCAACATTTCCAAAGTATACAGAAGTGGTGAAGCAGCTAGTCGACCTTGCAGCAGTGTCGGAGGTTGCGTTCTACAAAGGTCTCAGTTCGGAATTACACATCTCCATCTCAACTGTACTCTCAGCGAAGGAATCTCCGAATTGTAAGTCGTACAATTATACAACCCAATACAATACGATAAAGCTATACTGGTGATACAGGGGGTAACAAATTCCGATTTTGGTCGTAAGTCAACACCCAGACAATGGGTGAGGTTTAGGCAAAAACATCCGTAATCTACCATCTAATCCAAATTAAAGTACCAAAGATCACTTATTAAACGCTCATGGTTTGTTAAACTTAATTCGATAAAAGAGGGGGAGGGCCGTAACATAGTTATAAGTCATTTTTCGAATCATACTTCTGTTCAGGGAGGATGTTTAGGCCTAATTCCATCGCGAAAAATTCGGCGTTTATGCAATCAATCACTACGTGATCAGGGTTTGGCCTAGCATTAACACAATGTCTTTAGTCACATTTGTTCAGGAATTTAAGTCTATTAGTTTACTAATTTATTTAGTTTGCTTTTTATGTGAAGATTTTAGTCAATTTCTAGCAGAAAAATACGACCTAAAATACTTTAAGGTCAGAAATTGTGAAATAACCTAGTTCTTACCAGGGCTTTTAAAGGGCGATTTACGGTAAAAAAAAATTAGTTTAAATGATAAATGTGATAAAATCAGGAACAACATAAAGAATGAACCGTAGGGCTCGACAAAGTCGCCATTTCTCTTTTTGGGTCGCGACCCAATGCGGCCAAATATGGAGGACTAGGCGAAACTATTTTCTGGTGCAAGCCTCGTTCAAATTACGTTGTTACGTTGTATGTAAAGGTTTAACCTATAGCTACGAAAAATACCGTCCTGCTACGATTAGCCCAGGCATTGAGGGAAGTCTACGTGCAACAACGGTCCACAACTGGGGAGGGGCATGGATTCTTAAGTAAAGGCCGATTGGGGTAGAAATTGCATGCTGCATCTCTGGCTCATTTACAGTTCACGTGAGTTCTGGAAAAGTTGACGTCTTTTGGCGTTGCTCTGGTAAACTAAGACTCTGGCCATGTCAAATTAATTGGGCTGGAAAACGATACCCACAAGTTTTCTCCCACACAGCTTTGGGAAGAGGGATGGAATATGAAGCGATAGTTACAACGTGGACACTTCCTCGTCTTACGGACATGGATGCATTTATCAGCCTATGGCAAAATGCACTAAAATATAAACAGAATAAAAATAAGTACACACTGTCGTGTTGTAAACTTGGAGGAACCATGCCAGGAATTATGTTGCTTCAAATATATTTAATTCATTATTACTATTTCCTATGTACATATTTACAAGACAGGACATTTACACAATACATGGCGGTTGCAAGCGGGCGAGTGTCCCAAACCGACGAACGCTAGCTTCGATAGCATGACCGGAACCCACACTTCCGGTCGCACAGAATAAACGGCGCAACTCCAATACCCCACATACACTTTCCCCTTAAGCAAAAACTACATTCGACATTAAACACAATTAATGAAAACTAAGTAACTGAAATGCTTAAAGAGAAATCAACATTACTATACAATTCTAAACAACAAAATTCATATGTACAATAAATAAATCAAACTAACAAATTATTTACACTGCCCAGCTTGACATTTTAGAAAAATGTACATATACACAACCTGGCAAAGGTAGCCTATTTACAAATTCAAACGTTTTACAGGTTTAATCAACCTTTTGGGACGAGTCGTAACTAACGGAGTTGGAGTAGCTGAAGACGTTATCGAACTACCAACTGACTCATTCCTAGCTAATGGTTCCGAAATCACTGGTGGAGAAATTTCTGAAGTTTTAACTACTGACGAAGCATCAGCCTCTATTATTTCAGAATCACCTGTTCCCTCCTGAGCAATCTCAAGACTTGGCGCACTTGTAGGAATAGGCACAATGCTCGCTGGTACTTGTGATGATAAACTGATACCCCCAGCATTCCCAACCAATAAATCGGAATCACTAACTTCACACTCTCGTAAGTGATTTCTATTTCGTCTGAAGACACGGCCATCACACAACTGAACCAAATAACTGGAGTTATCCACTCTATTTAACACACTGCCCTTCAACCATCGTGGGCCACTGGCAAAATTTTTCACCCAAACTGATGTATTAGGCTGAAAATCAACTAATGTAGCACTAGGCTTAGTCAACAGTTGTTTTGAATTCTGAATGTCAGATGCAGAATGGGGAAACAATCTGTCAAACAATGTGGTAACCTTCCTGTTAAACATCAAGTATGAAGGACAATAACCAGTTACAGTGTGTGGTGTGTTTCGATAATGGAACAAAAATCTGAGAATTTCACCTGGATTCTTTTGAATGTTAAGCTTTCTGTAAGCAGACTTAAATGTTTGAACTGCCCTCTCGACCAATCCATTGCTGGCAGGATGGTATGGAGCTGTCAGAATTTGAATAATGCCTAAACTCTTAAGATAAGCTTTGTATTCACCAGATATAAATGCCGGACCATTGTCCGAAACCACGGTATGAGGAAGTCCATGAATTGCTATAACCTTCTTTAACTCATTAATAACAACCTCAAATGTCATTGCATTTACCTGAGTTACCTCCAGCCATTTAGAATAGCTGAACAAAAAGTAGTGTTTACCATGTCAAGGCCCTGCAAAATCTACATGCAAACGACTCCAAGGAGAACTAGCAGCAGGCCATTGCATGGAAACTTTGATTTCTGGTGCTGGAGAATTTGACTGACATAAGGAACAACCTTTAACAAGATTCTCCAGGTCCTTGTCTAAACCTGGCCACCAAAAATAACTCCGAGACAAGGCTTTCATGCGGACAATTCCAGTATGACACTCGTGAAGTAAATGCAACAAAATTTTCCTGCCCCTCTCAGGAATTACAACTCTACTACCCCACAAAATACAATCATCTTGAACACTTAATTCATTTTGTTTAGATTTGAAAGGCTGTAGTACTGGATCCGCACTTTCATTAGGCCACTCGGTTAATAAAAACCTTTTTACCTTAGACAACACAGGATCCACTCTAGACCAAGAAGCAACCTGTGAAGCAGTTACAGGAACATTCTCGCTAGAAACGTGACAAAATGCAATTCGAATATCTGGTAGAGAACTCGGACAATCAGGTAACGGCAAACGACTCAAAGCATCGGCATTGGCATTATCCGATCCTTTGCGATACACAATGCTATAATCATAAGCTGCTAACGTCAGTGCCCAACGAACAATTCTCGGTGACGAATTGACAGGAATGGACTTTTTCTCGTCAAAAATACCGACCAATGGTTTGTGATCAGTAACCAAAAAAAATTTGGCTGCATACAAATACTGATTAAATTTCTTCACAGCAAAAATTAAAGCCAAAGCTTCCTTATTCAATTGCGAATAGTTTTTTTCATGACTATTTAAAGTACGAGAAGCAAATGCTACTGGTCGCTCACTCCCGTCTGGCATACGATGAGACAAAACTGAACCTATGCCATACGGTGACGCATCACACTGGACCAGTATAGGCTTATTTACATCAAAATGAACTAAACATGCATCAGAAGCTAAGATATTACTACATTCCCGGAATGCTGCTTCTAGAGCAGAACCCCACTGCCACTTGACATCCTTGCGTAAGAGCAAATACAATGGATGTAACATGGTTGACAAGTTTGGAATAAATCTAGCATAATACATCACCAAACCAACAAAAGATTTCAACTCTGTTACATTCGTAGGACGTGGTGCATTCTTAATAGCATGTAACTTTGACTCAGAAGGATGAATCCCTGACGAATCAATGACAAAACCCATAAAGTCAACTCTAGGTTGCCTGAAATGACACTCATCTAAATTTCCAGTTAAATTACTGTCTTGAAAAGCTTTAAGAGCCATATCTAAATTGTTAAGATGATGAGCATCATCTTTACGAGTTAAGACCAAGTCATCTTGAAAAACAGCAGACATTGGAACATGAGCAAACAACTTTTCCATTTCCCTCTGAAATATGGCAGATGCTGCAGAAATACCCTCTGGCATGGTATTAGACACATACAACCCTTTAGATGTGTTTATAGTAGTGAGCCTTTTAGCACCTTCACTCAAACCAACCTGCCTGTAAGCATGACGTAAGTCAATTTTAGTAAACTTTTGTCCACCCACCAACTTACTAAACAATTCTTCCACAGTGGGAAGAGGAAATTTATCAGGGGTAATGACCTTGTTAATTGACACCTTATAATTCCCACATATCCTAATGCCACCATCAATTTTATCCACTACAACAATTGGTGATGCCCAAGAAGACGTACGAACGGGTGTTAAGACTCCTTCCTTTTCTAATCTATCCAATTCATCTCTAACTTTCTGTTTTAAGGCAAAAGGAACTGGCCTGGACCGGAAGAAAACAGGTTTAACCTCCCTTTCAACAATGAAATCAACAGCCACGCCTTTTAATCTACCATACCTAGGTCTAAAAATCCGTTCGTATGTCTTGAGTAAACCCTGCAGGCTAGAGCCCACCTTAGCATCATGGTTATGCACACTAATGGATTCATTTGAAAAAGCATTTATCCAATTTCTACCAAAAAGTGCTGAACCACCCCCAACTGAAACATACAGTGGTAGGGTTTTAACCACATTTTCATACTTGACTTCAACCATTGCAACACCACGCAGTGGAATTACATCCTGCTTGTATGTACGCAAAACAACTCCAGTTGGCAACACTGAAGGTTTAACTGTGGCATTCACAAACAAGGCATTAAATTTAGACTCACCAATAAGTGCTACACCTGCACCCGTGTCATGCTGCATAGTAGTTGGTACATTATTTACACAAACTGAAACATACACAGGATTTGCATCACCTTGAATTGTAAACATGTTGTACTCACCAGTTTTCTTTTCATTTTGTGCATCAACAACATGTTGTCTACCATCAAAAGGCTTACCTGAAGAAGCTGAACTGAACCTTTTCTTACCCCTACAGGCCTTAGAAATATGCCCAACTTTTAAACAGGAGTGACACTTGGCATCTTTAAATTTGCAAACATTTGCTTTATGTGGACCAGAACACCTATAGCACACAATTTCACTGTTCTTAGTAGAACTTGCACTTTCTGGACGTTTGTCCTTCGTGACCTTGTGAACAGTACCTTGCAAATTTTCACCATACGCAGTATCTTGAATGGTCTTCGAATCCCTTGCTGCAGAGTGAAGTGCTGTGGCTACGCTTTATAGCTGTATCAAGGGTTAATGTAGACTCGGCAAATAACCGTTGCTGAATATAGCTGTCGTTGATACCTCGACCCAGTGCATCACGTATTCGCTCCTCAAGCTTTTCCTTAAAATTACAATGCTGGCTTAAACGACGTAATTCTGCTACGTATTCGGCAACAGATTCGGCTTCCTTACGTTTCCGCAAACCGAAGGTACACCTCTCCACTATTTCAGAAGGCTTAGGCGAGTAGTGCTGCGTTAAAGTAGTCTTAATTTCTTCGTAGGTTTTCTCACTGGGCTTATCGGGAGTAAGTAAATCACGCAAAAGTGAATACGTGTTGGAGCCACAAGCAGACAGGAAAACGGCCCGTTGCTTTTCTTCAGGAACATCGTTGGCTTCAAAATATTGCTCCAAACACTCAGTGTAAATCTCCCATTTGTCGGCATGGCCGCAAAATTCTTCAAAACGGTACTTCGTGCCCATGGTTAACGTTGGTTAGGCCTAATGTCAATATGACGGACAACAGCTAACTTCATCATTAACTACAAAACCTTACTTGAATTAAGTCCATTTCCCTCGTCGCCAAAATTGTCGTGTTGTAAACTTGGAGGAACCATGCCAGGAATTATGTTGCTTCATATATATTTAATTCATTATGACTATTTCCTATGTACATATTTACAAGACAGGACATTTACACATTACATGGCGGTTGCAAGCGGGCGAGTGCCCCAAACCGACGAACGCTAGCTTCGATAGCATGACCGGAACCCACACTTCTGGTCGCACAGAATAAACGGCGCAACTCCAATACACCACACACACAAATTCAGCATAAAGATGAAACATGATAACGTACCGGTGTGCAAGGTGCCTAATTACTATCCGTTATTGGTTTACTTGAAAACCAGAAAAAAAAAACACCTAATGAAAAATCAAGATGGCTAAAAAAGGTCAAATTAGTAGAAAGAAACAAAACTGGCCAACGAAGTTTACACTGGCCTGATATTTATTGTTATCAGAGTACAGATTATGGGTATTAACGTGGGCTGACTCAGCCTTAAGTATGCACGCTTTTTCATCTCGTGAAGGAGCCCATTGCCGTGCCGACTTGCCTGTAGCAATGGTTACTTAGTGAAAATGGTAACCCATTGTCAGTGGGCATTAGGTGGCTCATCACTCATTCAGTCCACTCATAGGTCCATGCAAATGGTGTGGTACCATCGGAATAATACACACTGGGCTACCGTAACCGTGCCACCCCCAAATGGTTCCATTGCTTCTATGGAGTCGTGTACCTCGGCAGTGCCACTGGCAACGTAGCCTGATATGCGGTGCTTGGAGCTATGATGCTATTTGGAGTCATCAGCTTGCAGTGCCACTACTTAATTTCATTGTCGTCAATTGGATGCCACACATTGGGCATTCTGGGAGTGTGGCCGGAACATATTGCCGTGTGTTGTCTACTTTCAAAATGAGTGCTGCTGGTGGTCCCGGTGGCGACATCATGGCGGCTCTTTGTTGATCAGCCACGATGGCCCCACTAAAATCAAATGGTGGTACCATCGTTTTAGCCCGTTGCCCTAAAAGGGGAAATGGCACACTTATGCCAACCTATTGTCATACACTTCAAATTATTTCTCGTCTTGTTTCAACCTCACCTTCAATCTGTTCAACCTCGACTCAATTTACAAACGGACTATCTCCACCTTCCTCGTCGACAGTCGAAAAAAATCGATGTTTTCTTGTCTCGACGGCAAGACTAATAAAACCTCTCTTTGTCAGATTTTTGGCATTGTTAAGTAGCATCTTGTCTTATTCGAACCAGGATAAAGAACTGCGTGAATGCGTGCGTGATACGTTCAGCACTGTATATCCAATAAGGGCAGTGAACTGAACAGTGAAGTAGGCACTGAACGTTTCTGTAAGCAGCCATCAAGGAATTGATCGTTAAATTGTGCCATGTGGAATATCATACACTCATGGAGAGTCAGCATATACTCGTTACATTTACCTTTTTTTGTGAAAATTGTAACAAATGTTGTAAAGATCGTAACGGGGTTTCTTTATTTAACTTCTTACTGCAGCTGAATTTCTCTGCAGTAAGATTTTAAAAGCAGCTTGACTAAATTGCATGTGGACTATTTATCTTCTTACTGTAAACCGATTACAGTCAGAAGATAAAACCGCTGCATTTGATACGAGCAGGATGTAGATAAGAGAACAAATTACTGACAAGAACTAATTCGTACAATTCTAAATCAGTGAACATGATATTGTCACTGTCCATATTTGTGATTGTACAATGGTTCGGGCTGAGTCCTGTATGGTCACTGTGTTACGCAAATGCACTGCACCGAGAAACTGTGGAGTTATTTCAAGTTTAAGTAATTGGAAAATGCTCCGAATAATCTTCAGCCCTACACAAATCCTGAACATGAACCAATCACCACCTTCTCACTAAGTAGAAACTGCAATGACTGCTTGGGAACTACAGATTTGAACAACTTTTCTGACCTTCTGGTTTACCTGTTTGAAACCAGTTGCTTAACGAAGAAGAGAGGCAACCTTAAGACCCTCCTTGTGAGAAAACAGTCACAACTGAGACTCTTTGCGAGAAGACAGTCAACAATAACATTCTCCTTGTGAGAAGGCATTCAACATTAAGACTCTCCTTGTGAGAAAACAGGAAAACCATGAGACTCCTTCTGAGAAGACAGTCAACATTAACACTCTCCTTGTGAGAAGACATTCAACATTAAGACTCTCCTTTTCAGAAGACTTGTAACATTAATACTCCTTGCGAGAAGACAGTCAACATTAACACTCTCCTTGTGAGAGAACAGGAAAACCACGAGACTCCTTCGGAGAAGACAGTCAACATTAACACTCTCCTTGTGAGAACACATTTAACATTAGACAGGCGTATTCCAGAAATCCACTCAAGTGTAAGTGGGGCTAAATGTGAGTGTAAGGGTCAAAACGCATCTACGGAAATACCCTCATCTGTCAGGACACTCCCATTCGCTTTTGTGGCTGTATTAAAATTGTTGACCCTTACCTTAAATGTTTGTACTCACATTTGCCCTCTCACACTCACACTTGAGTGGATTTCTGGAATACGGCTGTAAGACTCCTTTTTAGAAGACTGTCAACATTAAAACTCCTTGTAAGAAGACAGACAGTCCTAAGACTCTCCTTGTGAGGAGATGATCAACATTAAGATTCTCCTTGTGAGAAGACTCAATATTAAAACTCTTCTTGTGAAAATAATATCAATATTAAAAACTCCCCTTGTGAAAAAACTGTCAACATTAAGCCTCACCTTGTGAGAAGACTCATTACTTAGGCTCTTTTAACACATTACGACTCCTTGCAAAAAGCCAGACAACATTAAGACTCTCCTTTTGAGAAGATAGTCAGTATTAAGACTCCTTGTGAGCAGACTGTCAGTAGTAAGAGTACTTCGAGAAGAGTCCACATTATGACTCCTTTGTGAGAAAACAGTCACTATTAAGATTCTCATTGCGGGAAGAGAGTTAGCATTAACACTTTCATTGAAAAGACAGTCAATATTCTGTTTCTCCTTATATGAACACAGTCAACATTAAAAGTCTTCTTGCGAGAAGACAAAGAATCACTAATTCGAGAATGAAATAAAAGAAAACGGTACCGAAAAGGACTCAAACCCAGCACCTTCTAATTGCTAATGGCTTCAAACCAGATAGGATTCGTAAATACAGTTGGTGCTCAGATATAAACAGCAAAAAATGAGAAGCTTGTCTTGACACACATACAATTTGAAATACCTTCTTTAGTACAAATAAAAGACCTTCGTCAGTAGCATAAAATATAGTGGTGACAGTGACAGTTTCTGAGTCAACGTATGTGCCTTGTCCTCAGAGTTTGTACAGCGAGGGTGCACCACATCGTTGAGTTAAATGCTATAAAAAAAACATGCAACTAAAATTAAATGAATAAAATCCTGCCATACCAATTTTTTTTTTAATTAGGGAACATAGCGTACTTTTCTTTTGGCATTTTGATGCTGTGGTTCTCCCTGGTTGTACCAGGCCTGTTAAAAGGACACAAATCTTGGTTCCAACATTTTTGTTGTCACCACTGTATTTTATGCTATTCATGAATAGCTTTTATTTAAAATAAAGTGTTTCAAAATTGTACGTGTGTAAAGGCAATCTAACCATCTACCCTTAGCCTCCAAAACAGAAATTAAATCAAGTATACAACAAAAAACAGGTATCTACACACAGATCGATAACAGTGGACACGTGCCTTAGACTCCCACAGTTGAGAACAAAAGTAACGTCAAATTTCGGACGAACTAAACCTAATTTTTAATCACTAATAATTATTGTTAAGATATAAAAACGAATATTAATCTCTAATGGTAAAAAATCGATAGTGATAGAGTTGGAATCCAGCCTATTTTTTTTCCGTACATACAAGACATATCAAGCATATGTTGGTCCTCTATATCTGGATCGTGCCACATGTAAGTAGGCCTATGTTTAAGTGGTTAGGCCAACATTTGATTAATTAGGCCTACAATTTGCATTGGCAAAAATTTACTAAGCAGTCTTTAGGTACATAGGAAGGTAAAACTATACCACGAACCACGGCTGTTTGCCGTGATGTCATCATGAGTCAGCCACTGCCGAACGAGAAGAGCAGATCACTGACCGCCTCAGTGGGCTAGCCCAGTCACGCACGTCACGGTAAACGCCGTGGCTTGTGGTTTAGGCCACGTATGCTAAAGACAAGAAATCGGTAGGGGGTAGAATTAGTACCAGGTCTATATTTTTCCGTACATGCAGGGTATAGCAAGAGTATGTTGGCCCTCTATATTTGGATCGTGCCACAAGTAATTAGGCCTATATTTATGTGGTTAGGCCTACACTTGATTAATTAGGCCTACAATTTGCATTGGCAAAAATTTACTAAGCAATTTTTAGGTACATAGGGAGGTAAAACTTGGCCACGTATGCTAAAGACAAGAAATCGATAGGAGGTAGAGTTAGTATCAGGCCTATTTTTTTCTGTACATGCAGGGGTATTTTGGCCCTTTATATCTGGATCGTACCACATGTAATTAGGCCTATATTTATGTGGTTAGGCTCAGTTTGATTAATTAGGATAAAAATGTGCATTGGCAAACAATTATTAAGCAATCCTTAGGTACCTAGACATGTAATACTTGGTTGTGTATGCAAAGCAGTTTTTACCTAGGGTGCCTACAGTTGAATGACCATAAATTCACAACTGGAATCTTTGGTGGCCCTCAAGATAGGAAGGTAAAACGTGGAATTCTCTCATAGGCGAATTTTACAGTTAGGCTACAAACTTCTTTAAACCATTTAAAAGCATGGACACTCATTTAACCTAACAAAAAATTAGTTAAAAGTATGTGTATTTTGAAATTCTATTAGACCACAAGGTATTGTTGTTGAGGTATATTTATTGGCGCTACATTCGATCACCAGACATTTTTCTGAGCTAATCGTGTGGTCGTAGCTTGGAACAGTTTGCCTGCAGATTTCATTAATGCCACCTCTGTGGTTGGGTTCCGAAAAAAATTAGACAGACTGGAACGTTCTAAATATTTACATTGCTTTTAACAGTTGTTCTTTTATTAACTTCAGGCCTGGAATCAGTGACTCATTATAGCCCTTCCTTGACCAGAATTCACTTCTCCCATGAATTCAAATAATTCATATTCATGTTGTGTACCCCTGCTTTCATGCTCTTGGAAGCTGGCCAACAATTGCTACTGGGCTACTGAACCACTGAGCTGGCCAACATTACTTTAAATATCGCATCCAAAAAAAAGTATTTAACCCACCACAAGGTTTAGCAGGCAATATAAAGTTTGAAAGAAATAGCTACTGTATTTTTTTATCTTGATTACAGGGTGTTTTAACCTAGATCAACATGGAATTACGTATTTTCAATGCAGGCACTTGCTTTGCATCCTGTGCAAAAACCAATTTAAAGTTTGCTATGCTTCGTTAACACTGTAAAGTTTTTCCGTTGGAACATTATTCAGACAAGGCCTAATAAAACGGGAGTAGGATGTTATGTCCTAACTCTCGCTAGTTTGCACTTTTGCCAGTACACATTGATAGTTTGGTTGAACTGTTTCTAACACAGTTTCCATCCCTGCATAACTCGTAACAGGGAAGTAGTTTTCTCTGAAGAACCGAAAAGTGAAGATCACATGACCATGAGAGTTTGAACTCTTATAATCTTATCATCCTCAGTTATCGATTCTTAAATCGGGGAGGGGGATAGGGTGTTGGAAGTCTGATAAAAACAGTGTATTCCAAACTTAACGATCTTGATCACACTTTAACTACGAAACAGGCTTTGGGCCTATTGTAGGCGGAGCGAACGGATCTTCATTTCAAACTTATATTCAGTTTTTATTTTAATGACGATACCACTAAGTTGGGCTGTTTGCCTTTCGGTGTTACATACTGCTGCTCTTTGATGGCCATTTTCTTATTTTAGCCTTTTTTTTTTTAATGTAGGCCAATGCCGGGGCCGGCAGAAAGGGGGTTGCGAAGGGTGCGGTGCACCTGGGCGAATTGGAGAAGGGGGCGAATTTTTCGAAAAACAAAAATTATAAATTGTAATTCAGTTTGTGATTACTCTACTACTCGAATCAAAAACTATCTCCGCACCACTATGAAGCAAGAAAGACTTGAGTGGTTTAGCATTGCTGTCGATTGAGCGTGATCTTGCCAGAAAGTGTGACTACAAGTCTGTCATAGAACGTTGGGCTCGATTGAAAGCAAGAAGAATTGATGTAGGCGTGACCATGTCGGAATAAAACAGGCGAGGTAAAAAGAGTCATTTGGGGGGGGGGGGGGGGGAGGTATTTTTTCTTTTCGCTCTCGGGCTACTAGCGCTGGCCTTGGCCTATGCTACGTGTCAAATTTACGTTAACAAGCTTTCGTTTGCTCCAGCATTTAGTTGTTGTTTAGTTATTTGTAGCCTCTTTTCACAGCCAACACTACACATCTCGGCCATTCCCGCGAATAAACATGAAACGGCGCGTTTGGCTACCGATGGTAATAATTCTTACATTGTTTACAGGAACTGCTGTGCAAAATATATCCAACCAAAACCAAAACTGGTAGAAAAACCCGCCAAATTTCCAAAAACGATCGGCCTTTGAAGGTAGTGATATCATTCCACCAGGAAAAGGCCGCCAAGGTTAATCCTATTAGCCAAGTTAATCGCACCTACTAATAGTTCGAAAGTTAAATGAAAACTAGAAGATTGCTACTAGCGGTAGCAATCTGCATGTTTTCATTTAACGTCCAAAGTATTATTCGGTGCGATTAACTTGGCTAATAGGATTAACCTTGGCGGCCTTTCCCTGGTGGAATGATATCACTACCTTCAAAGGCCGATCGTTTTTGGAAACTTGGCGGGTTTTTCTACCAGTTTTGGTTTTGGGTGGATATCACAACTTTCATAGGACTGTGAACGTACATTAGGTTACACCGTCCGTTTAAGATGCTTCAATCTCATTTTTGCACATACTGACTAACAAACGCTGATTTCGTTCGCTTCGCTCACTCAATCAGCGCATCCCCTTCAGTTGTTTTGTTTAGCCCTTCACCTTCCCCTAATTTTTCAAGATTTCGTTCACATTTAGTGTTATATAACGTCGTTTCCAAACCGCCACAATGAGTTGACGGGTGCTATCACTGCATGCCTTTTGTAAGTACGTTATCACTTTTCAAATACATTTTTGATGGTCCATGCTCATTTTTATGTTCGTTGATGTTGAAGAAGACTCAAATGTGTTTTCGTGGGTGAAAATTAGGAGTGGTTTTATTCTGAAGATATTTTTGGTGTGTTGCCTCTCATGGATTTATTTTTGGCTGATAATGTGTTAGTTCTGCTCTCACAAATATTTTATTAATTTGTTGAATTTGTTAATTTCAGGGAAAAATTTGTTCCTGGCATTCGAATCCCTTCTGCACCCACATCAATCCCAGAATCCTTTGCACACCTATGGGGTGCCAACCCGGGACTACATCTTCCGACATCCATCATCGCCCACTGGACGAAACTCGAGGTGAAGGTTGAAGTGAAGCGGGACATAAAAAACAATCAATATACAGTTGTCGATTCACAACTCATAAGCGACCGTAACGCCTTGACAGTCTGGTGCGAGGGGAGTTCCGTGTTTCGAACCATCTGTCAAAGTGCATCGGGTTTTGAGCAAGCGAGATTGCTTATCGGCAACCTGATTCAGATTTTCATGAAAGAAATGTTGCCAGGGGTAATAAAAGACAAAGGAGGTGACTTGAGTTTTTGCCATTGCTGACACGTGTGTGTACCATCCGTACTGTGTTCTCAAAAAGAAAAATTAGTACTGAAACCTTACGAATGCAAGAATTTCTTAAAATCCATCTTCCCTAAGTACACGACGGTATTGTAAGTTGTAGCGAGTAGTCCCACTACGATCCCACTAGCATAGCCTTGTGATGGTAAAAGCGGACCTGGTAAAGAGTAAAACTTCGGTGAATTGATTCAGGTGGTCAATATCCGTAAGGAGATAGGGAGACCAAACTGGGCTTGCATATTGTAAAAGAGGACCAAACATGTACACTGCACACCAATAACTTGGTGCTAGTGACCTAAGAGTATGAAAATGTAGGCCTCATTACACATGGCAATAGGTAGAGGAGTGTCAACTTACTACTTCCATGGTAACTAGCATGTGAATGAAAAACTATACCGGAGTTTCTCTACCCCCTTGCTAACACTTGGTAATAGAGATGGAAATTTATAAAAATTGGTAACATATCATTGTTGAGTGGTGCTAGTCTTAAACACATAAAATATTGAAACCGTAGTAGTGCTAATTTTTCGACTCATGTTTAGTAGTGGGCGGAGCGCTATGATTTATGTAAAAACACGGGCAAATAAATTCAGATGAAAATCTATTTTTGTTGCCTTTTGAACTTCATTTATTGAACTACGGTATTTATTTAATATTAATTGAGCTCATTTGGCTCGTTACCAGGAATTCTTTTCCTGCACTTTGATTCTTAAGATTATATTTATCTAAGCGGGCAGCGACTTTGGTATTTATCTCAGTGAGCAGCCACCTTGGCAGTCAACTTTCTTCCTTTGTTTTAAGTCTTTAAAAAAAGAGCCGTTAGATTATTTATATTTTAAATTCATTGGGGGCCGGAGGTGGCACGAGATGGATGGATGGATTGTGGCTCTCTTCACAGTCAGTAAAATATACTACATTTTGACGAGACACACACACTAGTGCTAACCATTGCACATTGCCGAATTCATATCTTAAGTGTTTGTGAGACGTTTGAAGAGAACACGTTTGGTTTATTAACGAAAACAGCTCTCTACAACAGATAAGTTTCCCGCCAGATCAGATTATAAGTTATTTGAAAGCTTTTTCCTTTGTTTGTGGGCGTAGGATCCCTATGGTGCACGAGGTCCCCGGTTCGAATCCTGTAGCTTTTTTTTTTTTCTTTAACCTAGCGTAAATTTTTTAAAACCATTTTTTAGTCTTGTGATGGCAAACAACTCTTGTTTTTTAAATAAATTTAATTTTTTTTCCCATTTTTAAGATTGTGGTTGTCTCGGTGACATTTTTTTCCGGTCTATCGTATACTTTGGGTGTATTCTGCAGTGAGTTAAAAAAAAGCAATGTAGCATTTGGTATAGGTTAGCTATAAACCTACTCCCCAACCTCCTCACCCCTCACAGGACCCACCAAGGTGGACACTCTATAATTATCTGTGTAATGGGGTCAAATAATGCACCAACAGAAAGGCTTAACAAGAACAATAAAATTCCTTTCATTTTGGCTATACGGTTGGCACCAATTTACGAAGTATCCTTTCATCTGAAAACCTTCAAATTTTAAATATAGAACATTTAAGCATTAAGGCAGGAGGGTTTTCAATGATTTTTCTCTAAGTTAACAAAATTCGGGAAGCCATCCATTTGAAAATAAGTAATTAGCATTGAATCTATAATAGACATCGGGCTTATTAGCACACAATTCTGTTAGTAGTTCTATGGCAGAACATAAACAAAAAATTAATTCACCCTGCTTACTCAAAAAATTCGTGAGTCTGTTAAATGGCTTAGCGAAGGAAGGTTTTTTTTTTGTTTTTGTGGCTAGGGCAAACAGATCCTCGGGGGGGAAAAAAAAGTCAAATTCGCCATAAAAACAGGATAAGAATTTCTGGTAACGTTTCCTTCACCTAATAAAACGTGCATTTGAATAACTGAGCGAGTGAGTTTATCAAGCCATACATACATGCAAAATATGACTGTGCCTCACATTAAATAATAGTCCAGTTTATTTGGCTTTTCTATAATAGTGAATGAATATGAGCGATTGAGTGGGTGAGTTTATTAAGCCTTTCATTCATGCAGTATGTTTAATTAAGTGTGTTCATGGTGTTTGCTGAACCCCATATTCAATATTAGTAACTCGTTTAGCTTTTCTTCCCTAACAGTGAGTGAGTTGGAATGTTTGAGTGAGTGAATTTGCTAAGCCATACATACGTGCAGTATGTGCATGCACACCATGTTGTGAATCTTGTCTTAACTTTCGTAATTCTTGTGTGCACTTAGTTATAAGTGCTAGAAATTGAAGATACATTCGCCATAGCTGTTGCGTTTTCCACACATTGATGTCAATGGTAGATCTATAATATTAGAACGGGACTTTTTACTTTAATGTGAAATTTGGCCATTTCAAAGATTCGGCACGGGATGGGTTCATGTCAGAGCTCTGTAGCCTGCAAATTGATGCAGCTCCCCTCTTTAAAAACTTTAGTCCCTAAGGCCTAAATTGCTGGTCCGACCATCAAAATGAATCGGCTGTCTGGTTCCCAGCTCATTTATTCAACAAGCATATTTATAGGCTTATGGTAGTGTTCATGCACAGTTAACACGTGTGTGTTTGCCAACCTATCGCCTAACAACTATTTTGAGAGGAATATCACAAAAACTAGCGGTGAATATCTTCTCAAAATAGGTGTTAGCCAATAGGCAATAGGTTGGCAAACACACGCGTGTCAACTGCGCATGAGCACTACCATAAGCCTGTAAATATTCTTGTCAAATAAATGAATTGGGAACCCTTTACTTCAGCTGGATCGATGCCTCTCTCGTTGATCCGTTTTGATAGTCCGACCAGCAATTCAGATCTTAGGGAATAAAGTTTTTAAAGAGGGAAGCTGCAGCCATTTGCAGGCTTCAGAGCTCGGACATGAACCCATTCCATGGCGAATCTTCGAGGTCTGCAAATAGCAGCAGCTCCTCTCTTTTTGAACTTTTATTAGTGTTTTTATTTTGAAGAAGTCCCCACAATTTGTGGACGAAAATTAAATTACGTTTCATTTACCATGACATTGTGAGTGCTTAATTCTAACTTATGTGTGGTGGGGGATGGGAGGGGAGGTGTTTTTCTTATACATTGGCTAATTTTTTTTTATCAACACACATTTCCTTTATTTGTGTGTGTGTGTGGGGGTTCCAAGTGGATAATGAGTAACACACTTGTCATTCTTATTATTTTACGGTAGTGAGTTTCCGGAAGTTAGGATTGGTGGTGGTGGATTTAGGATGATTATCATTCCCATATCTAACCTAATGATTTATTGTGTTCGTACTTTTTTTTTGAAGGGGATTATTTCCAGGGGGGGGGGGGGGAAATGATTCAGGACATATTTTCTGGGGGGATATTTTCCGGGTGGGGGGAGGAAATCAAACGGGGAGATATAGATGGAGGAATATTTTCCGGAGGGCTTTCCACCAGGTGACACTTAAAATAATATCGAGCTCATTTGGATTTCCTTCCTGTAATAGTGAGTGCGTTTGAGTAATTGTGGGAGTGAATTTATTAAGCCGTACAGACGTGTAGTATGTGTCCGCACCCCACATTTAATATTAATCGAGCTCAATTGACTTTTCTTCCCAAAACAGTGAGTGCGTTTCAATGATTGAATGAGTGAGCTTATTAGGCCATATGTACATGAAGTGTGTGCGGGCACCCCACATTTAATGATATTTGTCAAGCTCATTTGGCATTCCTTACCATAACAGGCAATGAGCTTGAGCGATTGAGCGATGGAATTTATTAATCCATACATACATGCAGTATATACCTGCAGCCCATATTTAATATTAATCGAGCTTTTCTGGCTTTCCTTTCCATAACATTAGAGTGAGTTTGAGTGATCTTTTGAGCGAGTTTATTAAGCCATACGTACATGCAACATGTGCCCACACCACACATCGAACATTGAGCCCATGTTGCTTTCCTGCCCGTAAAGTGAGTTAGAGTGACTGAATGAATGGGTTTATTGGAGCCATACGTACATGCAGTATGTGGTCGCATGCCACGCTTACTATGAATCGAGCTCATTTTGCTTTTGAGTTTGAGTGACTGAATGAGAGCCCTTATTAAGGCACACATACATGCAGTATGCACCCGCACCCCTCAGGTTATGTGGCTCTTCTTCCTTAACAGTGAATTTCATTGATTGAATGAGTGAGCTTATTAAGCCATAGTTAACATTATTCAAGTCCATATGGCTTTTCTTCCCGTAATAGTGAGTTTGAGTGATTTGAGTGACTGGATTTCTTAAGCTGTACATTCGTACAGTATGTGTCCGCACCCCACATTTAATACATCGATCTCATTTGGTTTTTCTTCCCATAACAGTGAGCAAATTGAGTAAAAGTTTCTCAAGCCATACATGCTTGCATGTGCCTGCACCACACATTTAATATTAAACGACCTCATTTGGATATTATTCCAGTAACAGTATAAGCGAGTCTGAGTGATTGAATGAGTGAGCTTATTAAGCCGTATGTACATGCACTATGTTCCCACACCCCACATTTAATATTAACCGAGCTCAATTGGGTTTTCATCCCCACAGAAATGAGCAAGTTTATTAGGCCTGTCAAACATTCTATGCAGCACAAGTCCGCACCCCACAAGAGCTATTGCTCTCGTGTGGCATGATTGCTACCGAACCAACGAAGTCATGAAAACTTGTGCAACACTAAGAAACAACACGAAACAAAAACAAACAGAAAACGCTGTAAAGACCAAAATAAAACAAAATGTAGGTCGTACTTTAATGCAACCTTTCTAATTGTTTGGCAGCAATAGAAAAGTAATATCAGTTGAATGTAAGACCTATTAATAAAGTGTGATATCGTTAGAAATCATGAATAAGTAAAACTTCTTTGAAATTGTGTCGATCGATGAAGATGACGTGCCGGCATTGGACATTCACTGTAACTCTGCGATCCTGTTAGGTAGTATATATCAGTGGTGCCATGTACAGTACCACATAATAGAATAGCAAAGTTATAGTGAACGTTGATCATGTCGGCAAGGCATCTACATAGATCGGGATACAACTTTCAAAGTAACTAGATTTACCACCCCAGCTACGCGAACTGTTTTATAAAAAAAAAACCGATATGATCTTGAGTGCATGGGTGGTGTTTGATGCACCGTTTGAAACATGGGATTGGTTAGCTGTCTTATAAATTTGTTGCCAAAAGCGTTTAACCCGTTTGTGTATTTTTGTGCAAACTGGCTAATAAAAGTTGATTTTCGTTTGCTTCGCTCACTTAATTAGCACGCTCTTCGTTTAAACAATTATTTTAATCCTTTAATTTTAATATTCTAGTGGTTTATGGCAGCCTTTTATGCATCGTATAAACTATTATTTTTCGCTGGCTAATAATATTATTTCTTTGATTGGTATGATTGGTCTAAATTAAGTTTCATTGTTTATTGTTGCCGACCACTTTGCAACGTCGCAATGATAAGCCTCGTGCGCCGCAGGTTTAAGGTGATTGTTAAAGCTACTGGCCGGATTTTACGTACTGTTTGTTACACGGGCGATTTTCGGGCGTTTTTCGGCGATTTCCGGGATCAAAGCTTATAAGGTACAGATTATTTACTCATTAATTCAATTGACATTAAACTTTTTTAATAGACCTAGTTTACGTAAAAGTTGGTTGCTGTATAGCTACTGTGTGCTGGACAGTTTTCCACTTCTGATTGCTGGGGCCGCCTGATAACATTTCTGAAAGGTGCGTAAACAACTCCTGAAACGAACTTAAAGGACTGGCGATTCGAAACAAAAAACTGGAAAAAAAAAACCGTTATGGTCTGGGTTAGAAAAATTGTTAAACGTCCATAAACTACTACATCCCCAAATTTTCAGTTTGGCGAGCTTACTAATGTTTTTACTTTTTTATTTGTACAGCTTCTTTTTGGGTGGGCCTTTTAAAATTTTTCATACCCTTCCCTTGTCCTACAAGTTTGGCGATGCCATCAGGGACCTTTGGGTCCCTGGCAGGTGTAACCTTGGTGGTAAGGCATTCGTGCTCCCAAACCTCTTACGATCACCATTCTTAGGCCAATGTACACTGTATTTACATGTAATTGAGGCTGGCTGTTAGTGACCCCCAGGTCCTTGCCAGACCCGTTGCTGTCGCAACAATTATTAATAACAGAAATTGCACCGTATATTTCGATTAATTTATCTGAACTGCTTTTTCTCAAAGGCCTAGTAGTTTGCGTTGGTTGGGTGGGGTTGGGGGAGGCAAACACACTTTATCAACTCCGGTTCATTCAGGGTGAAGAGACAGTTGCCCCCTTGGGTGCATCACTGTAAGGGCGATAATACCAAACAAGCGTATGTTTTGAAGTATAAATTTCATCTTCGAGCCCGTAAATTCAGACACAAAATTTCGAACTTTATCTTAGTAAACTGTGAAGATCTATTAAAATTTTAAGCTGAAGAATATTTGCACCACATTCACACAAACGAGCTCGCTTTTGTGGCGCTGTGGCACTGAAAGTCCTATTTTTTTAAAAGAGCCTACAGGAACTAAGCAACAATTTGGAGCAAACAGTTCCCTTCTGGTAATAATAATTCACACCCGAGGCGAAACCTCGAACCCAAAACAACAAAATAGTCGGTGATCACTCGATCGTTACTGACAACGCTGTGATCCCGTGGGCGAATAGAGCAGCGTCACGTGACGTCATATTGGCTACGAGATAGCATCTGGGGGTATATAGCTACAAGGGGCACTAGATTAAAATATAAGGGAAAACGACGGCACTTCTCGTCAAGACAGTGCTTTGCAAGCGGATTTCTTAGGCTTAAAAAACATTGTTTTCTCCAACAACAAAAATCGCGTGTTATAGGCTTAGGAAATTCAGTCTAATAGCATTGGCTTCAGTAAGACGACCTTCTTTTCTCCCTCCAGTACCCCTTGCAGCTAACCCAGTTACTGGCTCCACCATAGAGTTATATACAATAATACTACGT
>JAHWFP010253231.1:0-21535 GCA_023313725.1 Lithobius niger
GGTCTGCGGTTCCTCCTACTCTTATCCGGATTGGAGGTTTGGTTTTGGAAGAAGCTGGCTTGTGGTCCTCACGTTACCCGTCATTTCCTTCCTACTATGTCTTCGTCTGGGACTAGGACAATGGGGGGGGGGGGGGACCTGCTCCCATGACAAATAAGACAACGTTACAGTCCCTCACGGTCCCTGCACTCCTCAGGAGGAGTGATAAGGGCGCCCTTGGCTAGATTAGCCCCGAGTCGTTTGTTGTTTATAGGATTGATCCATTGACGCGGTCCTCCTCAGCTATCCGCCTCAACCTCGCGTCTTCGTTACTATCCACGGCAGATCCACGTTCTGCTCCCCTTCTTCCTCACTCCCTACAGCTTTACTGTACATGGAGTAAGAGGAAACGGGGGGACGTACCAACACTCCGGCTGCTTTTTGCTAAGCGACAGTCCTACAACTCAGGATTAGCTCATGCTACCTCGATCCTTCAATCCATCGATCCTCCTTCGATTCTCGATCTACGATCCCTCGATCCCCTCGATTAACCACTGCATGTATTGCCAGCATTGCTACCCGCTGCGCATTACTTCTGCGCAACCTCCTCAAAATTGATCCGCATACCGCTCCGCCTGCCATTTATCGACTCTTCAGCATCCTATAAAGCCACGTGCCATGGATACGCCTAGGGGCCGACAGTCCGCTCGATGTTGTCCTACTCCCCTGCACTACTCGATCCTCCCGATCCGAGGGTACAATTCTTGTACTACCTTCAACTCATGTCTTCATGCATCCCAAGACTTGCCCTTTAGCTGACACTACGTCCCTGCTGCTCATCGATACGCCACCGCTTCATTCCGGGCTTGTACCTCGCTCCGCGATGCCACAGATTCAGAGAACAACAGTCGACAAGCTGATTCCATTCAGCACACAACGTATCCCCTGTTCCATTACGGTCCTCCGCTTCCGAAATGGAGATTCTTCACTTATCAACAGTGTAGGATTCACTCGATCTGCCACAACCATTAACCCATCCAGCTCTGTTTCTACCTTTTGATACAGCTACAACTCCTGCTCCATGCGGACAGCCTTCCGCTAGTCAGATGTCCAACCTCTTCGAGTTGAACCTTTCGAACTGAGAAACGCTGCACCACCTTTAAGCTTCATATACATGACAGTGGCAGCCTGAAAACGGCCTCCTCCTCACTCCTCAATCCGCTGGATTTTTCTGTGTGTTTATCAAGGTCTTCTATTGTCGCATGCTCTACCACCCGGCGGAGTGAGCAATCGCTCTCCAAATCTGCAGTACATACACCTTGATTTCTCCCCCTCCAACGCTTACATAGGGACACAACCACCTGCACCTGATCCCTCCCAACACGTGTCTGGCCTTCTTACCAGGGAATCAAAACACTGATTTTAGCAATCCTAGTCCTCCACAGCACCATACATCACATTAGATTGAACAAGACAGCCATCTATGATGCTACTCTACAGGGAAACATACGATCCGCCGTCTCCCCCAACACGATACCCATGTTACTTTCAGCTGCGATCCTCACAGTCCCCGACGAGGACGCCTCACCACCATTGCATCTAATACTTTCCCAACCTTCTGGCGGTTCACAATCTGTCACCAGACAAGGCAATGGTCCTTTTTCTGCGTCTCAGATTCACAACTTAATGGATTCCCCCATCCGCACCTTTAAACGCAAACAACCAATTGCTCCAGTCTCTGACTACTACTCTGCCTGGTTAGCATCGATTCCAAAAAAAAGGGGGAAGCAATGCATTTCACTCAATGACTGCAGTCCCTCACACCGACCGGGCCCCACGCCACCTGCCGACCATCCCTCCGTGTACACAGGGGAAAATGATTTCTACTACTCCCATGATCCACCGTCATCTGAACATCTCGATCCTCCGTTTCTCGACGAGGACCGGATCAGTCATATTCAACGATCCTTCTTCTCTGGCCCCCACCCTGAACATTTGTCGTTCTACCCAATTTGCCGCTAGTGACACTTTACTTTTCTCAGTGAAGAACATTTTCAAACCAAGGATCACTGCACGTGCCTCAAGCTCGAGGTTACGACTCGGAAAACCAGCAATCTTCCTGACCCATCAGTGCTTGAACCCTATCCTCCTGCTCCTCGCAGCCTTCCATTACTACACACTCCGTCACCTATCGGAGTAAGGAACCCCTCTCCAGGCTTCAACTCATGAACTCATTACTTTCTCTCTCCACACATTCAAGAGGACTTGTCCACCTAACCTGTTCTCACATGACAACCTGGTTTGCCTCTATACCTGGGATTCAAACACAACAACACTAACGATCTTGGTCCTTCTCGGCACCTTGGTCCTGCTCCAACAGCAGCCCTACTATCCGCAACAGTTCAGGTACCTGCAGACTAACAACTTCCCTTTGCAAGAGATGAAGTCTTTCCTTCTTTACGATCCACTGTCCTCCACACCCGATCCTCCATTCCATGATGGATTCACTCCTTCAAGTAGCCACCTAGTCCGGTACCTTGCTATGCCACCCGAGTTCCCTTGTCTTCTTCGTGCGACATACCCTCGTCTGGCACTTACCACGATCCTACCTGTCCTTCGGTTTCCAGCCTCCTCCTACAAATTTCTTCAGCTCCTATGCCAACTTGTTCTTCTTGAGCAGTGGTGTCATTTTCTGAGCAATAAACATGTACCCGTCTCACGGTCCTCCACCTCCTTTGCAACAGACACTCCTTGCATACCTCCGAAGGATCGTCACCAATACAATCTGACCCTGCCATGCCACACAAGAATACTCTTGGGTCCAACAGTACCTACTCGGCTCGTACCTCTGCTTCTGAGCCTTACTAAATAGGACACCACCATTTCGGTGTCTTTTCACCCTTCTCGTGAATACTCCCATGAGACAATGTTTTCCTTTTGGCCCTCGTAGCCAAAGCCACGCTTTCCACTTAATGCGCTGCAACACACCCCAATCTGGGGGTTATTTGCTCCACGTTCTGGCCCGTTTTCGCCTTAGCCGAACCCTATTCTGGTTTACGGTCCGTACTTCTCGACCACTCCTCCATTCCGCAGGCCTGTCTCTCAACCATGCACCGCACCGCCTGGGTTCCCCCTTGTACCGAGTTCACTCTCCTTTCACATTGGAATGGTTAAGATCGTTTTTATTGCCATCTTCAGCTTAAACTCGTGTGTTGCTGTAACTCCGTTACTGCAACTTCTCCCTAAGGATTTCAGGCACCTTTGGCGGCTGTTTTTCCTTTTACTCTGGAACCTGTTCACAACCGCATTGTCCGACTGTCTTTCAACACTCGACAACCAGACTTTCCATAGCATCAACCCGCTCCACGAGGACCTTCACTGTTACTTCCTCACTTACTTCTGCTGCGGTTGTTTCAGGTTCGCTGAACCAGTTGGCTTCAGGGTAGTCAGTCCGTAGCCACGACTGACATCAAGGCCCTCCTCCAGTGACAAAGTCTGTTGAGTGCTTAATAAAAACAGGTAATGTATATTTTCAAAGGCAACTAAAAACATGATCTTTACAGGAACTGGTTAAAGATCGTTTTTATTGCCAACCGAAAATATGCATTACCTGTTTTCAGCTCCATCTTGCCCTTCCTCCCCTCTCGAGTTACCTTGGAGACAATTGAGAGGATCGAAAAAGGATGAAGAATGGCGTGGCCCCAGCACTTATGGAGGACTACGCCCGCGCATGCAAGAGGAATCACTACTGGACTGACAGGGAAGCCAACTTTCTTTTCTCTGGAAGAAGCAATGAGAACCAGGAGAGTGCAGAATAAAAACAGGTAATTATACTTTCGGTTGGCAATAAAAACGAACCAGTTCCTGTAACGCTCACGTTTCTCTTATCAGGAACTTGCATATTTTCTCAGAGTGTAATGAGTTAGCGTGAGCATTACCATTCCAGGTACGTCCTGTTTTAATTTAGCGTTTAAGCAAAATGTGGAGTTTCGATTGTTTGTTTGAATTTGTGTTTTGGTTCAGCACGGAAAAGGCTACAGAAAGGTTATTTGCAATATTCATGGACTTAAAATACAATGCAAACTCATTTGGCTGGCCATTCTGTAATTCAGACTTGTTGCATTGCATTAAGGGTAAACTGGTTTATAAAACAAACAAAAAAGTATGTCTCGTGATGTGGTTATAACTAGTAGCTCAGTGAACAGTAGACCTCGTTCGCCCAAACCCCTCAAGAAGAAAATTTAATTCCTTTGGCATTTAGTCCCATTACTACTATTAGCTGTTTTTTTATGCCATTTTGAATTATCATTTGCAATAAAATCAAGTACTTACGTCATTCGGACTCATATATTTTTATCCAACATTCACGTGTTTGGCTATAACTGAGGTACACTGTTTTTACTACTATGCAAAAATACTGACCTGTAATTTTTTCTTTTCGATTAGAAATGCCTTAATGTCCTAAACCTCACTATAAAGGAACAGAGATGCATGCAATGACAATCCAATTTTACCGTGGGGCTTTCCTGGACAATGTGTACCGTGGGTCTTTCCTAGGAGACAACAGGGAAAACCATGGTGGGTCAAAGGTAAAGGCCTGCTTGGGTGCACAGCAACTTGCTGTGTTGCTAGTGTTCCTTGATGGAAGGATAGCTTGAGCAGTGTGAACGGTGAACCCAAGTGTTTTCTTGGCAAGTCGGAGATGAGATTACATGCGGCCTGATGATCGTCGGGACGACAGAGATGATGTTCACGAAATCAAATGCAATAGAGAGAGTTTTCTTGGCAAATTTGAGCACTACACCATTCGTAGGCAGAGGTCAGAATTATAGAGTGCCCAGGGATTAAAGCTTGGGCTGGATCAGGACCGCAGGCGTGACGTCAGTTTGACTGTCGAAGTGAAGATCACTCTTTTCACTTGAAATTCCTGAGAGTAAGTGTCGAAACGCCATCAACGACGAAAGGGTAAGGGTGGTCGGCCAGAGTATCGGCGAAGATGTGACGTGTTGGTTGGCGATGTCGTAATATTTGATGGTGCGGTGAGTTCCGATGTTCAGAGCTCCCATACCAAAATCACAATTTTTTTTTTTTATTTTATGACAATTTTATGACAAATCGGCACCTTCTTTTCATTTTTGAACAACTTAAGGACAATTTTGTAACCCACTTCTTTGTTTTTTGACATGCTTGATGACTTGGTGTTGGGGTGGAGAGGAGGTGGGTGGTTGGACTAAATGGAAATGTGACCTACAGCAATGTCATCATACTGTCCAAGGTCCTAAAAATATTTTGAGCCCGTCCCAACATTTTTTGTTTTTAACACAATTGGTGTTGGCGCGGGTGAGCTTTGGATAAAATGAAAATTTGACTTTCAGTTTTCAATGACACTCTTCAAGGTTCTGAAAAAGAACCCCCCACTCCCTGGCCTAAGGACCAAAATAACCTGACTCGTCCTCTCACCCCAAACTAAGCGTTACGACACAAAACATTTTATGACAGTTTTATGACATTTCGATAAAATAAAAGAATTTTATGACATGTGGGAGCCCTGGTGTTTAAAGGCTGAAGAAACAGACGATGGCTATTCCCGGTGGGGGGCCTGTCCCTCCCCTTGCTTGCTTTTTTTTTTTTTGAAGAGACGAGAGTCGCCAACCCATCTCCAAAAACTTTGAGGGGGGGGGGGGGGGGATGACCCTGTCAACGACAGGCAAAGTCGAAAGATCCCCGGATTCGACGTCAAGCTTCGTTACAAAACTCTCTGGTGAGTAGGTTGCACGCGTGGTGATTGCACACGGCTCTCCTGATTCGAGATGTGGTCCTAACACCACCCCCAATCTCCATGATTCCACTCGTCATGTCCTCCGGAACCAGCTGATCCACGAGTCTGATGCATTCTTCAGGGGTCTTATCCCCAAACTAGCCCCTCATCTTGATGTCACTTGAAAACCGAAGCCGGTTCGACTGAAAATTATACATTGTTCTCGAGCCCCTGGATATCAAAATCATGGTGAGACCAGATGGACAAGTACGATCACCGTATCTAAAGGACCGGTCGCCCTTTCGAGCTAAGGGCCAGGGCCGGGGGTGTGGCCACCCCTTTAACTGAAGCGCAAAACCCGATCGTTGCAACCGTAACGCCTCCCCTGGTCCACGACAGCATTCTCGACCTAGCCGTTGACAATTACCGCCTGCCTCTTCCGGTCAGAGGAAGGCTACGCTTCTTCCTTCCTGCATGGCAAAAGATCACCTCCTACTCAACCGTACTTTCTATCATCACCAACTGATTCCGACCAGATTTTCGCTGTCCATCCCCCCCCCCCCTCACCCCCGTGGGACGAGCCATCAAGGGCTCCGCTCCCCCTCTCCTCCCTCGAGATCTCCAATCTGTTAACAAAACATATGCTATACGAGCTAATTCCCAATCCGGAGCAGTTAGGATTATACAGTCAAATTTTTCTTTGCCCCAAGAGGACAGGCGGTTCTGGGCTCATCTTCAACCTCCAGCCATTGAATCGTTTCATAACTAATCCATAGAAACAATAGATACCTTCCACTATTCTGTTATCCCTCGATTGGACTATTTCTATAGATCTTGCGGACGCTTACCTTCACATTCCACTTCATGTGTCAGTCCGGCACTTCTTCCGCTTTATTTACGATGGTACGGTCTAGGAATTCCTTTGTCTGCCCTTCGGCCTCAATGTGGCTCCCCACATCTTCACTTTGGTACTTACTGCAACCAATCTTATCCGTGCTTCACAAACACAAGATCCGAGCCAGTGCTATCTCGGCGACTGGCTTCTTCCTCGTCAGGACGCATCCCTATTGCTCCAAAACCTCAAACTTTATGCTGTGACCTCTTGACCGGACTAGGTCTAGGCATCAATCAGCCCAAATTCCGATTGGTCCCCTCTCAGACCTTCGTCTTCCTCGGCGCTTTACTTCGATGACGTCCACGCCTCTGTCATGCCTTCTCCATACAGGCTATCCGACCTGTTTTCCAGAATAAGAGCCTTTCTTCATCTACGGCTTTATGCTCAACGGACCTCAATTCTCTCATTGGCACATTGGACTCTCTCGCAATGCTCGTCCCTTACGGCAGGTGGATGGTACGACCCCTCCACCACTTCGACATAGACGAATGGTCCGATCAGCGGGTCCGATCACATGGTCCTTCGACGATGCCGATCCTCAACCTTCCCGCGGACAATGCTCCTCTGGTGGATGGATGTCCTCCATCTCACCCTGATGGTCCCTCCGCACAAACCCCTTTCCGATATCCATTTGTTCACAGACGCATCTCTTTAGGGTTGGGGGCTCACATTGACGGCCACGTAGCTTTCCGAGTTTGGGATCCGGACAATCAGGTTCACATCAACTTACTCCCTGCATCATCTCACGTCAGAAATCGTCAGCCTCTGCATTTCTCTACATATAGTAGTCCTCCCATCACACAATCCGGGCAACCGCATCCCCCCCCCCCCATGGACCCTCAAGACATCAATTTGCGAATTTCTTTTCAACATTTGGAGTCGTCCCATAGTAGACCTCTTCGCAACGAGGCTCACTGTCAGACTTCCCCAATATGTCAGCCCGGTCCCGGACCACGAAGCTTGGGGCGTGGATGCCCTAACCCTATCTTGGGATCATGTCTTCGGTTACCTGTTCTCTCCGCCCAGGCTTCTTCCCCTGGTCCTTCACGAGATTGCTTGATCCTCAGGCCTGTTCCTTCCGATAGCACTCGATTGGCCAGTTGTGGCATGGTTTTTCCTATTACTCGATCTCATCGATTCACCTCGCTGTCTTCCGGTTTCCTACGACTTTCTCTCCCAGCAGAGGGGGACCGTGTTTCAACGCCACCCGCAATCACTACGATTACACGGCTGGCTACTATCGCCCGAATGCTCGAAGAGACAGGCGTTTCTACGGGACAAACCTCTCGCATGGCCTTCAAGGCCGTCTGAGCCTCTACCAACAAAATATACAACAGCCATTGGCAACGGTGGTTTCAATGGTGTTTCCCAAGGCAAGAGTTAATCCGGTCCAGTGGCGTAACATACAGGTACGCTAGGTAAGCATTGCTTACGGGCCCCTGCCACTCGGGGGCCCGCCTGGCATCGAAATAAGAACATTGACAACATCGAAATTTTTGCATTGAGAAAAGCACGCCGAAAGTATCACCTTAAGAGCTTCAAATAGTGAACAACGATATGTAAATTTCATGTTCAAAGCGCAATATTTTATAAGGAAGGCCAAGTTCCCATTTAACAAGTGTAAAAATGTAGCCACTAAGCAAAGCTTATATTAATTCGACAGTTAAGTATGCTAAAAAATACCACACAGCCATGTTTTTTTTTAATAAATATTTTTCTCAAACATTATTGTTTGTTTGTATTACAAAGTAAGTAATTTATTTTAGCTGAAAAGTTGTTGATTGTTTGGGTAACTTAAGCCAAACAATGTACAGTATGTGTATCATTTGGACCAAGACAGCCGAAAAGATCAAAGATGTGCATGTGGGGGAAGGGCATAAATGGGGCGAGGGCCCGACCCTAAATTTTGCCTATGGGCCCAGAGACACTTTGTTACGCCACTGATCCGGTCAGGTGTTCCAGACTTCCTAAATTTTCTACATGGCTTCTTCGTCGACAGTCTCCGGGGATCTACTACACGTCCAAGCATCCAACGCCTCCTTCCAGACTAGGGTTTGGCCCTTGTCTTTACGTCGTTCTATCCGTGGCTTACCAGCCACTCTCGTGCTCTCTTAGCCACTTAACTCGCAAGTGTTTTTCTCATAGCTCTAGCCACTTGCCTTCGCTGCAGCGAGATTCAAGCTCTTTCTTCTACCCCTGCAGACTGTTTCTTTCTTGACAACTGCTCCGGGGTAACACTGACTCCTCATGCGTCCTTCTGAGCCAAGACACAGAAGCCTTGTTAGGGCTCCCGTCCCTTCATCATTACAGCCCTCTCCAATATTTTTGGCGACAAACTTGAATGAGCTCTCTGCCCCGTACGAGCCCTGCGCTTCTACTTCAGAAATTCCAAGCCGATCTCAACATTTTCTACCCTTCGCTTCCACGTCGGGTGAAACCTCGTCCCATATAGCAGCTACCTGGATCAAGACCGATTCTCCAGGCTTACAATTCTTTTGACATCGCCTGCGTGGATCAGGGCATCCGGGTAACCGCTCATGAACTACACGCTATTTCGACTTCGTCAGCAAATCACGGCAATATCCCCATTTCCGACTTCATGGAAGCTGCTTCCTGGCACAGCCCTACTGTTTTTACATCTATCTTCATGGCATGTCTGCTCAAGCCGAGAGACTCTTACCGCCTCGATCCTTTTGTGGCTGCTGTGATCCCCTTATGCAATTCGATCCCTCGCACTTCTACCTCCTATCGATTGCGAAGTTTTTTTTTTTTTTCGTTGAGAACCGCGCGCAACCCAAGGGCTGCATCGAGTTGGCGCCCGCTGCCTTTGACGAAGTCTGTGGAATGCTAACTAAAAACAGGTAATGATATTTTCATGGCATTGGAAACATTGAAATACCAGGGTCACCTGGTTGATTTCTGTTTCTATTGCCTTAATTAAAATATGCGTTACCCTCTTCCCACCCTCCGAGTTGCCAACTGGGCACTGTAGAGGAATAAAAGATGAAGTATTGCTTATCGATTCAGTTTATACAGACGGTGGCTGCACAGTGGGTAGTGGTGCACGAGGGACTCCAGAACTCTGTCGTATAGTACAAACAGCATTAAGAGAAGGAGAATACTAATTAAAACAGGTAATGTATATTTTCATTAATAAAAACAGAAATCAACTAGGTGGCCCTGGTATTTCAATATTTTTCTGTGCAAAGAATGGTTGCCAGCCAAGACTATGATCATTGTCTATGTAGTGCATGGCCAGGCTATTGAGTTGGGGATATCAAATTTTGATGTTTTTTTGTGTAGACGAAAACTAATAAAAGCTTGATTTTTGGTTTTGCCATTGTAACACTTGTGGCACTGTTGGCAGGGTATTTTCTGAACACAGATTAAGAGCTGACTCAGAAACAATGTTGCAGAGCAGGTTGCAAGTTAAAATTTCCATGGAAAACAACATTTTGCAGAATAAAAGTGGTTGGTCCAAGATAAGAAACAAAAAATTTGAAGGGGCTACGAATGGTAGGAGTAGGCTCATGGATTGTGAGTGTGTTAAGCGCATGTTTCATGAAGTGGGTAGGGTAGCAGTCATGTTTGCCAGTTGTGATTTTGTGGAAGAGGGATCAGACTTATTGTAGGCGACATGGTGAGTTACGTTGTGGATAATGTTGAGTTTGATGGTTGGGATGATACAGAATTACACGGTTGATTTGATGTGGCTTCTGAAAATGATAAGTTTGAAAACCAATACGCTTTCCTGTAACCGTCACGTCCAGGAAATGGAATTTTACGAGCAGTAGAATTGAGGCAGAGAGAACGACGACGCGTTTTACCAAAGGGATCCCTTCCCACCAACCGGCGCATTGCAACCTATGGTAAAATGTGCAAATTTGCCTCACTTCCGCTTCCACGGCCTCATCACTGCTTTCTGTAAGCCATCCCCAAAGAGGGACATGAGGGAAAAAAGAAAAAACAAACACGACCGAGATATGCTGAAAGGCATCCACCACCTTCCGTACACGGGCTCCTGCCCCAAAACGTTCTACTTTAAAGTCCAAACCACTCGCAAAAGGTACCAATTTTACCGGACACAACATGATATTATAATGATCATCAAACAACCGGAAAGCCTGTCAGTTTTAGTATTCCTACGACCCAGAATGACTACTGCAACGACGCAATCCAGCCTTCCTACCACGTCCATAATTGACAAACTACTTCAGCTAAGTCCCAGGACCTAGTTCTACCTTGCTACTGTCCGACAAAATCCAGATGGATTGTACCATGAAGTAATGCTAAAAACCACCAGCACCTTTAGCATGGCCAACATCTCCCCGACATTGATAGCAGGGGAGTTGATAGCAATCAACCCATACGAGACACAGTGGTGGAAAACACTACAGTGGCCTACCGCGGCCGAATGACCGATTTCCGTTGTACCACCGCAGTCCACCAACGTAAACCTCTGCATGAGCCTACCAACAGGCGACCCACCTGGACCAAGCCAATAGGTCACCCAGCAAACAACAACTGCCCACAACCGTGCAAACCACACTAGTTGCCACACAGACCAAACGCTGGTAAGTCCTTAACAGTGACTCTCTTCTGTGCCGGCACTCTGCGTTCCATTCGCAACATGCCTTGCTGCTTGTGAAGAATCAAAATCGCAGCCACCAAATCCATGTCAATCTTTAGAAAAGTCAGCTTTTGAGGGGGCTGCAGCATAATCTTCTCCAACTTGGGGAAAAACCCTGCCGACGTTAACGTCCATTTACCAAATCCACTTTACGCGCCCGTCTATCCCAACACACCTAAATCGTATAACTACGTCAACATCTTGCCCCGCAGATGCATACACAGGTGCAACAATGTAATAAAAACTTTAAAACGGCAATGCGTCCAAGCAGCACCTTTGCACATATTCATAGAGACGCTTCAGATTTATTCGGATTTCTCAGAAGATCGGAGATTCAAATCCCACCAAAACGTGTTCCTAACAATTCCCTCAACTTTTGCAAGATGCAATTATCATCCCCCATCGTGGGCCTCTTCGCCCAAACCACATTCACCAGTAGCACACCACAAACCCAAAAACATTCTTGGTCACCTACGGGACGGCCTCTCTGGCAACCAAGTCACGCGCTCTCCATTCGTCCGACCTCATGGACCCAACATCAAAACCAACCACCAGCCTCTGCAAGGTGACCACACCAGCCACGTTTTATTTCTTCCTTGCCTCCGCCAACGCACACGCTGAGGCCATGCTTAAAGTGACATTATCACCACCAGAAAATCGTACGAAAATACTGTGGTGCCATCTAGCGGCAGCGATATAGTTAACCCTTACACCTTGCACGTGCACAATGACTGCCACATTTTCACTGAATAATTAAGGATGCTCGTGGCTCGTTTGTTTCGTCAAAAGAAATGGCGTTGTGCATTCCTTCGCTTGATACTACACGTTGCCATTTCTGCACACTTTTAATCACCGAGTGTCATTTTAACCAACCATTATTATAATTACTCTGCCCTTCTGGCACCCCCCCCCCCTCAATTTCAGCAATTCTTTCCAAATCACATTACCTCTGTTTCAATACAGCTATCTGTTCACCAGTTCTGTCCACACCCGACGCAATGTGCCCCAGCAAAGCCACACGGGCAACCACTCCACCTAGTGAACGAAAAACCTCGTCTCGTTGGCCACCAGCCTTCCCCGGCTGAACCAATGGACCGGCCTCCACCCAAGAACCCAAAAATACGACACCGGTTGTAATAATGCAGCTTCCAAGCATGAACTCGTTAGATTTTGACAACCGTCCACGCCAGCACCAAGGTGACGAAGAGGGGGGGGGGGGGGGGGTAGGAGCTGAACATTTTACCATACAAAATTAAATATGCAGTACGATGTAGGTTGCAATGTGGCGGGAAAGGATCCCATTGGTGATGTTGTAGGTTGCAATGTGGCGGGAAAGGATCCCATTGGTGGTGATGTAGGTTGCAAAGTGGCGGGGAAAAGATCCCATTGGTAACACAGACGATCAGGGCTTTATGAAGGAGTATGCGTTGCCTTATGTAATTGTTTTCAGTTCTATGTGTGAATTTTACGGCAGGTTGGATAATATTAAAAAATCTGAAATGTCAAAAAGTTGTGTAATAGGTCCTATGACAAAGACGTCGTCTATAAACATTAAACAGACTCCAGAGTAAAATATTTGGAAACTGAGAAGAAGAGTTCAATGAAGTCTTGTAAGACGATTTCTGCAAGATCGGGTGAAGAATTACCCATGGGGCGTACTGTTTTCTGAAGGAAAACAGTCTTTGCAAATTTGAAGTTTATGATCACACTGCTATTGTAATGCCATTACCACACACTGTTGATCAGGCACAGCTGTAGCTTGCCAGAGTTGTTTTATCGTCGTCTTCGGAGTTTGTTTGAACAGAAAAGGACATACATTTGGATTTGGCTAATCTGGGCGTCGAGTGCTTTAGAGACTGTGTTTACATTAAATCAACGAGAACTACAATGCACAACATCTGTCAATGCTAGCATCTCGAGTGCTAGGTATTAACTATGGAAACATACGATGCAAGTGTGAAAGTTAACGTGATGCCAGAATGAATCAGGACATGAAAGCTTCTTCATCTGGAGGCCAGTAACGAATGAGTACGCGATAGACTTCGAATTAGACTTAGGTTTGATCCCGGGAGCCAAGGGGCTTATGTACGTAACTGAGAGGCACGGGGACTGCCACCACACTAGCTTCTCTACACTTATTTTACAATTCAAACCTGTAGGATGTAGCTGAAGAATATTGAGGTGCTTAGACACACTGCACACATATTAATCCTGGAGAGAAGCACTGCGGATACACAAAAGCTATCTTTTTTACAATGGCTGTTTGTTTTAGGATCTATTATTTACAGAAGGTAGTAAGACTCGTGCATGTCCCCACATACTTGCTGTACGACTGTTTTCACGGAGTCAGCAATCTGCCGCAGGCACAAAACGTTTTAAAGCAGCCACGAGCTTCTAAGCTTTCCAATACTCACCACAAGATTGTATAACATGTGCTAAGATAGATTGGTCATCCCCAATTACGCCAATCAGAATTATCTGTGGGGAGATGGGAGGCAATTTCTGTAGCTTTACGTTTGAAGAACCTACTAGAACAGCACTAAGCTTCACATTGATACACTTAATATTTGCAAGGATGTACTATAACAGAACTCAACAACTCAACAATTACTTTGCAATTAAAGTGAAACAAAGAAGTTGTACTTAATGGCTATCGATACTGATAGTTTTATTTTATCAAATAGAAGATGCTAGTTTTCCAATTTGCTCATTTTTTTTTTTCATTTACATCCACACACACACAAGACTACTAAATGTACTCGTCTAATTCTTAGGATTACAGACACATTTTTCATTCAACATTTAGTAGACTGTGCGCGACTACTGGGCAAAGCTTTCAAACTTTGCTACGCATTTAGTTTTAAGCTGCACTTTAGAAGTTTTAAGCTGTCATTTACTTTGCCTGGAAGATGCACAGTGTTCCAAATACTGTGTGACAACTCTGCGATAATCCTGTTTGGTGGGACATCATGTTACGTCACTTACATCATGATAACAAGTTCTCGTCTTAGAGCCAATTCAAAACGCAGAAGAACCTGGCATGACTGCATGAATATAGTGAATGCATGAATATAATTTTAATTACACAAGTGCTTCACACACTTCATTAACTATTTATACACAAATTGTACATACACAAAAGAACACCTAAAATTATAATTGCACGCAAATGCTACTCATTATTACCTTAGCAATGTAAAACAAACTCGAAAGAATTATTACGGTTTGCCAACTGACTCATAAAAACAGGAGTGAATAAAAGTTCAGATCACCGGTACGGGGCTTTAAAAATATTCCAACCTTGCAGAATGTTCCATTACTCAACAACATAAAACATCAGTCTTGTTGCCCTCAAGATTAAAAGTTTGCAATGGAATGTTAAATACTAATGTTTGGTACTATAATTTGTTTATGCTATTACGCTATGGTTCAAGCCAATTAAATAAATACTGGTCGTCGTTAATGATTTTTCAACAATGTTGGAAAACAGCCTCCATTTTCAAAGCTTGGAAACTATACTGTCTGCTGGACGTGGCAGTTGCTGTGGCAAAACCTTTTTTTCTCTACCAGTTTAATAATACTAAGAATGACTAGGTTTGTCAAAAAATAGGACTTACTGCATTCCGCACAAATCTATAACTCTCCTTGCGTCTGCCTTTTAAGTTTATCTAGAACCTCTTATGACTTGGATTTCTTTCTATTAACCATCACCTAGGGTAAGTGTTTCAAAGCTTCAACACCAAGTCTTTATTGTAACTTGGCTGCCATTCGTTCAATGAGCTACTTAAAAAGTACGAACTCGGCATCAATGATTTAAGTGTATCTAGTAACTTTTTTTCCACCGAGTAAACCCACATTGGTTAGGTGATATAAAAAATTAAAAAAGAAATTACCCTGACAAATTTTGAACGCAAAATATTCCAAGCACAATGAAGACTATAGCTTACTATTTTTTCCATGTCATATGCTATCAATTACTACGAATAAATTGCATAAAAAACATGACCTATTCACTGCATACTCAAAAAACAAATTCTCCAACAATACACAAGTAATATGGATGGATCCAATTTCATAATTTGCAAAGCACATGCATTTGGCGCAATTCATACAGCACCTAGCCATTTGTTACCCACATTCTTTGCCATCAAAGGAGAAAAAGGGTTTGGAAATTAAAATACCAATGATCCTTTCCTGCTACAAAGCAAATTTTTTTGTTCTCGGAGACATATTTCAGCATGTACTGCTTCATGTAATTAGGCCATGCAAAGTTAATCATTTGGTTTACAGGAGCATGCGCGTGCATAAATTATCGCACGTGCAAGAATTCTCTTAATCTTGGTCCAACCCACTAAAGTTAACATTTTTGCCAAATTTTGACCTTCCACTATACCACTTAAACTGGCTCGAAACAAGCTTTTTAATGGCGCAAACTTCAGGCCTCTAGCTCAAACCACTAGGAAGTTATGTGGCAAAAACTTACAAAAAAAAAAAATCATTAAATACTTGATGACCTACCACATTCGCAAAGCATTGCATTTTTTTTAGGCTGACTAAACACTAATCAAGGTTTGAGCTTTATGTATTAAAGAAATGTGGCCAGTTTAATAAAAATTTTTTTTAAAAATGCCTAGTTGCCCAGTGCTAATTTAAAACTTTGCCTGTAAACCAAACAATTTTTTGTTACTTGGCCTTATGGGTTTATTTTGCTTTCTCCATTACCACCAAGCTCTTGTTGCTCGGATTATCTTTTTTACGCAAAAATTACGCGACACTCTCTGGGAACATTTCATATCTTTTGTGCTTCACCCTGCTCCTCGTGGTCAATTTGCACACCCACTTCCAACCGACATGGATTTTGAATGGCCCATTTTGGAGTTGTTTCAGATATATTCAATATGCCCGCAAATCTGTGAAAATAGTGAAGCACCATTCAATTTTTTCCCAAGAGTTGAAACAATAGACTTATACTAACAACGTGTTTTAAATCCATATCTTTTAGCGTGTTTTAAATCCGTTCTAAAATTTGACAAATATAATCTTTAAAGGAACTATCAGCAGTAGTTTGCAATTCAAATACCATACACAACTGGAAAAGTAGAATTTGGTTCGAGTCGTCTGCTAACCAACAGCTTACATCCACATGCTGATAGGAAACGAATATAATAAATAAAATAATGTACAACAAACTACAGCATAAAACGTGGTGATTATGTATGCCAAGCTTTCGTCAAAATACAGATTTGTTACCAATTTTTAATCTTAGAAAGCACAATTTTAGAGAAAGCTAAACTAAAATTTTATTCCGAAAACAGTATCATCACGAGTATCACCAAAAGCATACCTAATGATGGTACGGAATTCAGTATTCTAACCATCTACCTTCAGTTCACAATCTTCAGTTTTGGCAAGTTGTTATAAAGCAACATTAAGAGATGTGTCTTAACCAACTTGCAGGCACTGCCACTTGTCAACTCTTTTAAAAGAGTACATTGTAATCATAGGACTTAAAAAGCACTTACTCTACTTCCCTCACTAAGTTGATGCCGAAGTTTGCCTGGCATATTTAACTGGCAAGGGAAATTGTAACAAGACTAGTGATCAATCCTACAAAAAAACGTATCTGAAATCGACACAAAACTGGAATGCTACGAATTTAAGAATTTGCCATCACGTCGTTTGGTTACACCTACCCCCCCCCTTCCCGTCCTCCTCCTCCTCAACACCGAAATACGGTACCGCTTGTACAGTATATTATGCTTGAGTTCCGAGGAATTGCATTTTTTTTAGCTAGTGTTTGCTTGACATAGTCGTAACTAATCGTAATTACTTAATTATAAACCACCCAAAGGATCAAGAGCTTACATTTTGTTTGTAGCGATTAGCCTAAATAGCCCAAAATCAAAAGGATCTTACTTAAATGTGTGGGCTACAAGGTACCGATATTAACGGTGTGAGAGAAGAATTTTAATTCGAGTCAAGCCGAGTTTGCAACAGAAGAGTCGAAGTATCGAGCAGAGTTCGAATATTTGGTGGATATTTTTTGTTTGCAAGTTTCTCTTTAACCTTTATTTCACGTACATTTACGAGAACTTTCAACACCATTTCATCAGTGAAAATTTCTAGTTTCTCCGCAATCACGCGTCACATTAGAAAATTATGCTGTAACTTTTGAACTATAATCCAAAAATATGTTTCAGTAATTGAAGTGCGAGATCATGAGATGAGTAAAAATGCGTATGTTTGTGATTCATGGAGAAGTGTATACATGAAGGAAAGGGTTCAAGTTAAGATAATAAAAACAAAGATGCTGCTTGACTGACTGTGGGGGTCATGGTTTTCCAGTTTTAAAGTTATAACTTGAAAATGGTCTAACCTATTGACTCTTAATCCACACCATCAGAAAGCTCTCATCGACACAATCAATTTGGTACATTGGAATGATGAAATTGGTCAAAAATTGTCAAAGTTATCGCATTTTCACCAGATTCTAGTTTTTCGATTACGGACACGAGCAGTGAGGCGAGTTAAGAGCACAAGTTGCATACTCGGCTCGAATTTTCCTAACCGATACCTTAATTTCACTGTAAATTTACAGTTTTTGATAACAATTCTCAACGCAACTTCCCCTAAATAATACCAAGTATTTTTCTTAGTAACTACTTGAATGTAGGAGGGATAAGAGTATACCTACACTTCAAAATTAATCATAACCCGTTCTTCAAGCCATATCTACTTGGTCTTTAGGCAAATGCCAAATTCTATGTTGGTTGCCCAACAAATAATACAAAACACACGCATTGTAAGCCGGGAATAAAGAACTGATTTATAAGCTTTAATGGTTCCAATCTATGAACCTGAAAATGGAAGATCAGCGTAAAGTAAACGTAAAACATAACGAACTATTCATTGTCTTAGTTTATGAATTGAAATATTCTTCTTTTCACAAAGTGAATGAATTGAGTTAATTTAACAAGGTACTTTTTTTTTGTGTAACTTATTTTGCTAACATTGGGATTTGCAATTTTTGGACTGCTAAATGTGACAAAAAGCATATCACCATTACGCTTGGTGGAGATAATAGTGCACAGGTAGCTACCAATCCTATTACTCTACAATGCTTAGTTTTAAATGCAACAGGATGCTTCCTTCTTTTTCAACACAGCACCTTGACTAATGCCAAACTTTTGACTTTCAGTACAAAAAGACTCAAGTTCCACGTTTTAGCACAACTCAACACTTTGCCTTCACAACCAATGTGAAATTTACATGCTACCTGTTTCTTTGCCATACAGAAAGCAAACGTATTTACTGGCATAAATGGAACATGACAGAAAGCAACACAACTTATACATCACATTTTAAAACTGCTTGTACTGTGATGGTAGTAGCATTGTCGGTTCCAGGGTTCATCCTACTCTTAACAAATAAATTGCATATCAATGAGCAACATATTAAAAAAAAAGAAAAAACATTAACTGGATGCAAAATGACACAAAATGACAGGCCTAGCGCACACAAAGCCGTCAACTAAACACACTTCTTACATCTCATCAACGTACCACAAATATTGCTAAGCAAGCACCCCTCATCTACTAATGCATCGTAACTTCACGTAAGTGTCATAGCAGGCCTTAGGGAGGGCAGAAATACGAAATAAGGAATTTTGAAGATAAAAATAAGGGCATTAAAAACTTTAGTTCTCAGGTCAAGTACTTTGTGCGGGTCAACAATATTTTACTTCCTACAGATATTTTTTGCAATAATTCACTAAAAATTGAGTGATTTTGATGTTACAATAAACCATATTTTCAAGAGCTTTCAAATGCTGTTAATCTTTAAGTTGATAGCTTAAATTGCTCAAATTAGATAGCTTAAATTGCTCAACTCATCTCGAAAAACCACAAATTATCCCCCAATAAAGACTGCTTTTAAAACATGAAGCTTGTCAATTACAGCTTTTTTATGTTAAAATCTGAATTTTTTCTTACCGCCAATGAACACAAAGCCACTTTTGGAAAAAGTAAAATAACAATTCTGATGACCTTGTAATTTTTGTTTAGAAAAAAAGTGTCTAAAAGCTAAACTTTCTTTTTGTGGAGAATTTTTTTTGACAGATAGATGAAAATAAGTAATTTATAAAAGACTTTTTTTAATTAAGTAAATAGTCCACAACTAGTAGCTTTCCGTGACAGAGTCTCAGAAGGTAGCCAAATGTGCCGACATGGATGCATTAACGAGATCTCCGAATTTCCTTTCTCGAGGCAAGTTAGTGATTTCTTAAATTTTAACAAAGCTGTCACTCAATTCTTTTTGTCAGTTAGTAATGCTCATTAACCAGAATAAGTTAAGCATCGCACAGTAAGAGGGAGCCATAGGTCCCAAGTTGCTCAAAAAGCAGGAAAATAAGGAATTTTCTCAAAAAATTAAGGAATAATAAAAAAAATTAGGAACTCTACGACCCCTGCTTCTTCTCAGAATCTGTAGTACAAAAAATATTGAACTGGCAACAATGACTGCACCGTTAATAAGGCAAATGGCTTCCGAAATTATTATTGGAATACAAGAGTACATCAATTTATTTTTTGGCTTCAATATAGTTTTTCATTTTTTCCCTTCATTTAAGGGCTTTCCATACAAAGCTTCAACATAAATAGCGACAGATTTCATAATCACAATCACAAAAATCTACAATGTAATAGGCCCTAAAATATTAATTATGTTACGTCAAGATCTGTACTTGGAAAGTGGGCGCAGAAAACATCACGTTGCACAATCTTGACATTTTGTACATTAAATCAACAACAGGTTTTCAATTTCATGAATACCATTCAAGTTTAGGATACTATACTTTTTTTTTGCGGTTAAACTTGAAACATACAAACTGAATGAACTACTGTTTATTATGTTACTAAGCACTCTTATTAAGGAGATTATCATTATATTGTTTCCAAATGTGAAAAAGACTACGTGACTTTCAAGGCTGAAAAACTACTAACCATACAAACTTATGCTGATGGGTAGGTGTGAAGTGAATTGATGACAATAGACATATGAAAATGTTTTCCAGTGTTAAAAGTTTGACTGGTTAACTAAACATTTTTATCACCTAAACATAATTATGAAATATGTTTACGAATGTTATCGTAGCAGTCCGGTTACACAAGTGTTGAAGTCTATGGCAACCACACTACCATTAAAAAAAAATTTGCCTACCATAAGAGATATTACCGCCTCATCCATAAATATTGATAGGGCAACTTTGGTTGATAACTGCAAACACATTTAAGAAGTTTGCACGGCAGTTTCAAGTTTTAACTGAGAGTCCAAACAAAATTAAAGCTATGCATTTTCAATTTACAGTTAAGTGCTACAAAACCGCACTGATCATGTTTAAAATATGGTCATACAAACTTTAAAGTTTATTTTTTTTTTGCTGAGCCATCAGGCTGCATTAACCGATATTCTGTAAGATTCAGAATTCTACTAGTATCACAACTGAGTGAGAAAAGGCATGGCTTTAAAGAGTTTAAAAGTTGGAGGCAATTTTATTACGGACTTCATATGTACAGGCCAAGCAAAACGGGGAGGGAAAAAAACACTAAAGTATGATACACTTTTTCTTCCTCTTTCCTTCCTTTTTTTTCCCATTCCCAGTCTTACCGTCTTCAATTTTCCGTGACCGTATTTCTCTCATCAAATCAAAGAACACCTACGAAAAATAAAATGTTTCAAAAGTATTAAATTTAAAGATTAATAGAACTGAAAAAAGAAGTTGTTCAAAACACCGGACAAGCATACTGCTTTAAATTATAACACGAACAGTCAGTATTAGGCCATGCAAAGTTAATTGTTTGGTTTACAGACGCGTGCGGGTGCTTTAAATTGTCGCGGGGTCAAAACTTTTATCTGAATCTTGGTTCATGTGCTAAAAATCACATTTTCGCCAAATATTGACCGTTTTTGACATTCCAGTACACTATTTTAACCGGATGGAAACGCGCTTCCCAATGGTGCTAATTTCAAACCTCTAGCTCATACCACTAAGAAGTTATTTGACAAAAACTAAAAAACTTTGAATACTAGACGACGTAAATAACGTATTAGCAATATTATATTTTTTATTAGGCTGACTACATACTCTTTCAGCTTTGAGCTAGGGACATGTCAAAGAAATTTGGTCAGTTAAGTTAAATAAAATAAAAAATAAATAAAATGCCTGGTTGCCTGGTGTTTCAATTAGCAACCTTGCCCGTAAACCAAACAATTTTTT
>JAHWFP010253232.1:0-25416 GCA_023313725.1 Lithobius niger
TCAACATAAACCTCAACCGGTCTTTAAGATAGTACTATCCTATGCAGCTGTCAAGATTTTGAGAAAACATTGTGTTGACAGTTTCATATTTGTTTCGTCACTGGCCGGGAAACACAGGGATATACTAAGCAATAGGGTTGGGTCGGTAACCGAAACCGAAACAGAATTTTCGGTTTTTACTGAAAACCGAAACCGAAACCCATTCGGAATTTGTGTCGGTTTTTCGTGCGGTGTTCGAAAAATCAAAAATTGATCCGTTTTTCTATTTTTTTTTAAATAATTATCATTTTGTACATATAAATGACAGTCATTAAAACGAAAATAGTAGAGGAAAATGGTGCCACAGCTAGGCCCATTGTCTATGACGCTGCTGAAAGTGAAAGCAGGAGTGAGTTAGAAGCTAGTAATACTAATGTTACAAGAAAACAAACTAGAAATAGCTGGTTTGGGTGGATGGTGGCAAAAACCGATACCGAAACCAAAACCGCGGTTTTGTGGGCATGAAAACCGAAACCGGAACCGAAGTTGAAAAAATAAAACCGACCCATCCCTACTAAGCAAGTGCCAAACAAATACAAAAACAAAATAAAATTAAAAATAAAATATGTTAACTATCAGCATGCTATTCCAGAGCTTAATTAACAAAGTCATCAGCTGCACGCTGAACACCCACAACCACTAGAAACCAAGGCGACATAAGTGGCGATGCACATTCCCTACGTAGCATGCGATGCAAGCCCCAAAATTACGCTACCAATTATACTACATTGGAACACTTGCATTCCATCAAAACCTGTGCTTCTCTGACAGCCAACCGGACAAATTTGAAACTATATTCAATCGCTTACTTGACGCCTATGGTCCGTGCAGACACCCATGTCTACATTTTGCCAAAGTCTGAAAATACAGTTTCGTCGTGTTAGCACACCCACCTCTCATCAGTTTTCTCACTTGGATCTAACAATGTAGCAACATGGCACATAAAATAGAACGCTCAATATGATTACACAATTACACAGGAAAAACATTCCAGCCTTCAATTTAATCATCTCAGACAGGACCAAGATGTCAGAACCCAATCCAACAACAGCAATGGACTTTCACTGTTTACTATATTAATAACGGCCACCTTTTGAAACTTAACCAAAGACCGTCCTAACCACAAACCACAACAAAAAAAACTTAGCCTTGCCACTGACCCGGTCTACCTAGCATGACGACAACTGCAACAAACCTGATGCACCCTGGATTTAACAAACGAGCACTGTGGTTACTCATAACCACGTTTGCCAAAAAAAAAAAATTGATTCCTGCTGCGAATTTGCGATCGTTAAAGTGCTTTTAACAACTAGGTGAGAGATATAGTTCATCAACACACAAAACCAATACCTAATTATCGAATCTAAGGAGCCATGTCACAATGCACCAAATTATCCTTTGTTGTTAAGTATTCACCTGGTCCTGCAAAATGTACTAAAGGACCTAAACTATGAAACTGAAATTGAGGTGTTTTATCACCAATGGTTCAGAAGCAAGCAACTACCAAGTTGTATCCCAAATTACCTGACTTACTTATAGTGTCGTTAACACTTCACCATTCTGGAGTAACGAACTCTAACATGTACATTACAACTAAAGTTTTAAAGAAATTCGGCAATAAAGGTTCACAGGTAGCATATTCTTAAAATAATCACACCATTCATACAAACTGTACCAGATATATCAAGAAATAAACAACGCAACGTAAATATACAATACTGCATGGAATGCTAGAACGCATTCCAAAATAAATTCCCTCGTTCAAAATAAACAAACTAACCAAAGACAACTTTTGTCAACAATACTCCAAATGCAGCTGAACCAAAAGGCAGTTCCTATAATAAATATGCTGGACAGCCAAAAAAAAGGAGCAATTCTCATAGAGGCTTTCAGTTAAAATAAGTATACCCATGGCATTCAGCTGTATTGTAAACGCTAGTAACACATACAAAAATAGTAACAAATGTATATTCTTAGGGGGAAATTTGTCACTAGACAAACAAATATCCACAACAGTCATTTGGTAAAACTGCTTGTTAAGACTTTGAGGTAGAAAGTATCAAAAATTATCATGCAATCATGATAATATATACTCAATAAAGTAAAAAGGAATATTATGTAACACTAATGGCACTTCAGCTGTTCTATTTAACACATTATCCTTACCTTTATTCTTGTACTTGAAAAGTAATCCGTCTTCTTAAGTCACATGAGTGTGATAACGTCAACAATAAAAAATACAGTTTGCCAGCATCTTGTATAGTAATTGTAAAGAAATCGGTACCACAGACCGTTATACATAACCAGTTATTCAGTTAATCCATCAGTAGCTGTCCTCAAATTTTATTTGTACACTCTACCCTCTGCATCCCCTTAGAATAGCATAATATGGAGAAAGCAATTTTTACTTTTGTCGTGCTTAACTGGGTTGACGGGATAAGGGCACAACCAGCACGTTGTATTACTAGAGTTTAATGATCTAACGCAATGCTACTAACACAGCCTGATAGAAAAGGACAAACCATTAGTATACACAGGAAAATGAATGCTGAAAAACCGCTTGAAAAGCTATTTTTAAGTTATAATGTACAATTTTAATAAATAATGCCAGGAGCTTACAAATGCCACCCTGTCGAATATGTGGGAGTATCCACCATCTAACACTCCCACTGCATTCTATCCCTTGTCACAAAGTCGGCTGGAATTGAAGATGGGGTCCTTTCTACCCGGCTACAGATCAGTTCATTCAACAATGCCAGGATCCTATTTCATCAAAGCAACGATAGTAGGCATCGACTACCAGCATCGGGAACTGGCCTCGGTTAAGTAGGCATTGGTTTGAAGAATACGAAACACTTCCTCACTTCAAGGTCACTTAACATACACCGTTTGTATTGTCCAATAGCAGCACAAGTGATATTTTTCACACGTACTTATTAGGTAAAAACCTACAGATCGTAATTTTCTACGTGGGCCACTCAGAATACTAGGTGGAAATCAGTCGAGCATTACTAGAGAAGCCCACACGCGTCCACCTTTATGCTAATCCTGCTGACGCTAGTCTGTAAGTAGTTTACAGAAATACCGTATTTAACTGGCTATAATTGCCTAACCAGTTAGGAGTAATCCTATAGGAATGTTGGTACTTTTCATTATTTTTGTCCCAATTTATTTGGCAGCTGGTATTACATAAAATAGTAACATTAAAAAAAAAAAATAAAAAATGGGGCCTGTGGGTTATACAAGTGTTTTTTGCACGCTAAAACCAAAAAAGGGCCATTTCTCAATCAGCTTAAATGCTCACTTCCGAACTCGTGCAACAGTGACACAAATCGCGTAAAAATTGAGCTAAAAATTTTGCAATTTTAGCCATGCATCACTCGTAATAATTCATGAAAACTTGTACCTAGTTTCAAGATTTCAGTTGTTTTAATTGTTAATATCGAAATTTGAAATAAACTTTTAATTAAAAGCACCCAATTTCATACTACGTTTGAGCGTTTCGTCTTTCTTCCTTCATAATCACGTCGTTGATCGCTTACTCTGCTCTTGTTCAATATCCTGTTCCTTCGCTTTTGGCATTTTTCACGGACGTACAGCGTGCACGCACTGCTGGTTATTTAAGATATCAATAGTTAAACGTGCGAAAAAGTATGCAGCATAAAAATAGCTTTTATTGTACCTTGGATTACAAGATAATGTGTTGGAAGGCCAACAGCAGCTGGTATTACAGTATGCACTAGTGACGTTTTTTACCTCCAATAGAAGCACTTTCCGCTCAAATTTGCTAAGAACCTGATGCTTCTAACCGGGTAAATACGGTATTCATCATTATAACTACAATTATGACTGAGAATTTTTAGGGCATATTACATGATGAAATGCTGTTGACTAATATACTATGAAGGGCAAATCAAGCTGCATATTAATACAATAAAAACAGCAGAGTTTGAAGAAAAAATAATGAGAATAAGGCACAACCAAACTAATAACTGTGTCGAAAAAAATTATCTGCAGCCAATCTGTTTTATCGTCAGGTTACCCACAATCCCACACGTTTATTGGTTGTCACTAAACAACTTCTGTATTCTTTGTTTTATTGATTTGACTGTCGAACCAACGGAAAGATCTCGTTTAGATAATTAAAATGGCCAAAATTAGTAAAAAAAACCTGATGAAATGATGGAAAGTTGGCAAAATCTATCCGCAACGGCATTCCACTGTCTGTGACGTATCGTCGAGAGTCGCACCAATTCTGCTATGGTGGACACCTGCACTCAGGGAAGTTGCTAAAAGCAGCTCATAATATTTCTAACATGCCTATTTCTGCCGTTCTATAAAACTTCAATAAAACACAATTTTCCTGTAAACTTCCTTTGTTGGGAAGGTGGGCAACATAAGCCAAAGTTCTATTCCCAGTAATCACAGCATTGATTAACTTATACGACTTCCGTAAGTTTCGTAGTTCAAAAAGCTAAAGTAATACTGGTGAAATATAAGGAAAATCGTTGTTTGCATTCTACCAGTTAGGTGAGATTTTTAGCCTTCATTTATTTTATCATGTTTCTATACTATTAATTTCATCTTTCAAAATAAAATATAATTTTTCTTGAACTTTTCATAATATTCCCCAGGGAGCTTGGATTATACGTAGCTTTGATAGGGTGGACCCACTTACTATTAAGCTTTACCGCGAGACTTTGGGAGCTGCTTTGCCATATCACAAACGCGTCTGACGTCTCTGCTCCCATTTTGCGCCATTTTACTGATTCTTGCATCTCATTGGCTTTTGATTTTGCTGACGAAACGACACAAAATTGGACTAACAAACGAACGAGTACTTATCATGAAACGCAAGCCAGACCGCTCCAATTGTGTAAATTGTTTTAAAGTGCATTAACCTACCAGTACAATCGACAATGCGACTGAAAATAGCAACGTTTGTTCTTATCAGACGGAGAGCACCGCCACAAGCGATCATCGTAAAGCATGCCATTGTTTTGGTTTCGACGCAACGACATCAGCTACTCTCCTTTTGGGTAATCTGGCAAGAATTTGTCGTTTTGTTTTAATAATGTGTATCAGCAAAGATTGAATCAGCAAAGATTGAACGATCAGATATTTCATAGTTATTCATTAATTTCGTTAAAAACTGCTCGCTAGTTGAAACAAACGTTTTTGTTGGTTTCGAAAAACCAAGCGTCGTCTGCTTCGAGGATTGGTTTGGGAGCAAAAACGTCATCAATTGCATCTCGCTCGTGTATACTTTACCACGGGAAATAGCTGCGCTCAACTAGTGGGTCTACACTATCAAAGCTACGTATAATCCAAGCTCCCTGATATTCCCTAACTACCCACATGGCTAGGGACCCTAAGTCAGTATGCAACAGTAAGGCTAAGTGGCCAATGACTAGATGAAATGATGGTTGAAGATATGATTTACAATTTCTATCACAAGTAGTCAAACCTGTGACGAAACAAAATTCATAATCGAAACAATGGTCAACATCTGAAACTCTTCGTCATCTGCACTGCACAACACTTTACCATTAAGATAAGAGATGATGGCATACTGTATTCGTAACACGTTTTAAGTAGCTCGAAGTAGGGTTTGTTACATGGGTATAAATTAACACTAAGCTAGTTATGTGAACGAACAGCTTTTCATACACTCGTAACTCAATCTCAAGAGCATTTACCAGCAAGGGTTAAAACGGTTGTGCAATTTAGAAAGCATATGCTTTCACATAGGCTTTTCATAACTACTGCAGTTTTTTTTTTAAGTTAGGAGAGGAACAGCTACGTTTCTGTAATTCCAGGCCAAAAAACCTAATGGACTCGTTAATGTTGGATGGAAATAGGTTTGCATCTGTATTTATTTTAATTCCTAGCATGTTTTCTTGTAAAGCCTAATAAGTGTAACTAATGGAACTTAGTTGGAAATGCCAATGCCTAAACACATTGTACAAAAGAAAATGAAGTCTCAGCCTTCTGCCAAGTATATCGTTGTCAAAATTTACACTGGATGATTTTTCGCTTTGAAGTTAAACCCTACTCTTAAACCACAGTAAATCTGTAAAATTTTGTTAAGTAAACATAGCTTTTTTACACCAAATACTTCTGTTGATTGCAGAAAATTTATTGTTAATGTCACTTTTGACAAAGTACTTCTGGAACATCTGGTAATTCTGCAGCCAGAGATAACTAAGGTCACAAAGTTCATTCAAGCAATTTAGTTAAGAACAAATTTGTAATTCCCGTTTTACGGTCCGACCACGTATAAAATGTGTTCAGAAGCTACCAATTTTTCATATATAGGTAAAAAGGGACCACTTTTTGTTCAGCGTCCGAAACTTCAGTAGAAAACTTCGTTATTCAGGGACAAAACATTAATTTTCAGAAAAGAGGTTGTCAGCAGAATAAAGTTGGGTACGTTCCTTTCAAGTTACATGTAGAGCAATACAGTCCTAGAGTTCCCAACTATTACACACTAATAGGTGCATTGAAATTGCAAAATTTAGCATATGCCTTTTTTATGAGCTTTGCAGCCAAATTATCAATAAAACAATGACCATATCTGGACTGAACCCTGTAAGAGTTTACATATTTTGTAACGTACGGAGATGCACTTATTCGTCTTTCCATCTTTTAACAGATTTCCATCTTTTAAAGACGCACATTGAAGAGATTTCAAACCGATTTCCATCTTTCAAGAGTGGTAAGAGTTCACAGGAAGTGGTGTCGTCTACTGCCACTTACATCAGCAATAAAGGTAGCAAATTCTGCAACTTAAAATTAATTACTGTTGTGCAACAGTTCAACTACAATGACAGCTTAGGTGAGCACAATTTACACTTAATGCTTGTCCAATGTCAGTCACTGTGAGACCTATTTTAACTATAATGACTCCAACTAAGTCTAAAGCTCAAATTCCAACTGTCATAACTTGACTAACAGCGTTGTCAAGACCGTTACCGAGACGATGACACACTGCCCAGGCATGCAGCAAGGCATCTACCACACCACAAAACACCTAGCATGACACCTCATTAATTTAGAGAAAGGAATAGTAACTGCAGTTGCAAAGGTTTTTTTAATGATGGTTTTAGTTTATTTTGAAAAATCAACCGAAGGAATTTAAAATCAGTAAAATAGCTCAATTATTTTAAACTAAAAGACTTACTAAAAATTCAATTAAAATCACTGTAAATTTTATTATTGTTTCCTGAAAAACAGTAATCAACCGATTAAATTTCATCCTGCTTGTTTGCCCCAATCTTCTTTGTTGCTTTACACGTGCAAAGCCGTTTATTGAATAAGGTACTCCTTTTTTTTTAGGACTATACACCAAGTACAAAGTTTGAAATGGCATATAGACATTTGGATTGAACGAAGTCTACCAGACAACTGTAATTTAACCATGGACACATTCTTTGTCAACTCCGCAATACGACAAACAAGAAGCTAAATTTCTAATGCCGGTTCAGATTTCAATGCATTTTAATGAAAGCCAATTGTACATCCATGTTAAAAATAAATAGTTGCTCATCTTCTCTACTAGACATCAGTACTGTTTTACCTAAGGGTGTTTCAGGCTCGCTCCTACACAACTGCACGCTGATATCCCTGCTCTTGACTTCTATTGCAAAAACCAGTGCAGCCACTATAGTCTAAAGTGAAAGTGCTGTAGACACACCTTGGATTGAAGCCACGGAGTTATATAATTGCGACTGTAAAACTCTATTTGGGGATTTATGCCCACAGAAATACGTCAACTGCTTCTCAGGAATGAATTAGTCATAAGGCTGATACTGCCGAAGTTCATGGCTGTCAAGCATGCATTGGCACGTAAAAGTCGTTGGTGAGGGGAAAACCTAAGCAAACATGCTTTACTCGTTTTACGGCTTTGTTGTTATAAACTTAACACTTTATAGACATGTTCACTTATTTATAGATGCAAAAAGAAGCACTATCTTGTATCCTAAAAACTAACACGAATCCGATGGCTCAAGGTATTTTATAGTTGCATTGCAGATTATAGTTAAATGGGGATAACACCCTGAAATTTTTAAAAACAAGACGTGCCCTCTCAACCAAGCTTAAAAGCTTGTATGGCTTCGAAACAAATGAAAAATAATTCATCGACTATGGAATTTAAGTTCGTGCCTAACATATAAAATGGCAGTATTAGTGATACTCTGTCGTTACTAATCTCAGTCAACACTTCCAGTCTGAATTTATGGCAGTGTGCAGGTGTGGTACATTTTAGTACTCGATTAGCGATGTTAAAATGTAGCATCTGTTAAAGAATCGTTAAGAAATACCAACGCCTACGCCTATACATTAAATATCTGCAGATTTACTGGTACAGTATTTGCATCTGTACAGCTCTACGAAAAAGGAAATTGACCGGTACTAATTTGTAAAAAAAAATAATTAAGAACTGTAAAAGTTATGGCGACATTACTCCAGCACTTACTTAGGTGGGTAAAAAGTTCTTGAATGGTTTTATTACTTTGGACATTGGAAACACAGTTAAAAACTCAGCACAAAAGCAATCAACCCTGCTTTGTAATATTTGTAATATTTATCTGCCTTTTAAAATAGTATTCTTAACTGGCCAAAGTTTCTCCCGTGTTAAACCGTATTCCCTTTGAAAAAGAAGAGGCAAAATTAGCTGTAGTCAAGCATTATTTCCGGTAGCTTTAACGTACTAAATGCTAGCAGGAAATCAGGTCTACATTTATGCCATCTAGATGGCGAATATCTGCCACTTACAGGAAAATATGGTGGGTGTGGTGGACTACAAGCAACAGTAAGATTAACTGCTACATGTAATGGCAATAAATTTCTCCAATGATGCACACCATACACACGTTTTTCACAATTTCACTATTACAATACTGTACCATTACTTCTAAACCCAAATGACACATAGTAATATTAAAATATTTCTAAAACTATCCTCGAGACTTTCCATACCAGCAATGCACTGTAGCTTAACATAAAAAATGTGCAACCTTAACTTAACTTTGCAGATTAAGGACCCAATCTGATATTCGCATGTAACAAATCCCGTTGAACCTAAGCAAGTGGAAAACCATTCAACAAACTATTAAAAAAAACTTAATAACAGTAGCAAAAAAAAAAAAAGAAGGCAGAAGGCACATATACCCACAAGTAGCAAGAGCTATGCTGATTCTTTTCTAAAACATGCTAGCAACGATCAACGAAAGTGGGATGCTCCATTTTACTAGCTTACATACAATGGTATTAGGAATATATGGAGTAACCTTTCAGCATTTCTTAGGTTGGAAAAAATGTACACATGTTTTAGTAATACTATTTATATATCCAATTTCACGTAGTAGTTTCACTTGTGCAGTTTAAGAAGTGCATATGCCCTGAATTTATTAGTCAATTTTCTTAATCATGTATTCTTCCTACACGAGTCAACTACAGATTAATTTAAGCTGTTGAACATATTCAGTCCCAATCAAACCAAATGTTCAATGTGCACCAAAAAGTGTAGCCTAGCACACATTATTTACACATTCGCACACATTTTCCCACTTAGTGCAAAATAAAATTACCAAACATTGCTCACAAAAAATCTTGTTTGTTAAAAACCCTTTTTAGATCAAATGGAAGACAGCATTACGATGGGTGCTTATTTATTTACGTTTAAAGTCCCTGAATGCAATCAAATATACACCCCACACCATCGAGCTTGGTTAAAGGTGAAAAGGTTCAAGAATCTCCTTTTCAAGTGTGGCTTGATGTGTGACTAAAAAAACCAAGTTCACATGAAGCCTTAAAAAACATAAACTACATGTAACAGTCCAAGGAAGCTGTCGCTTGAAGTTCAGCTTGTTTGACAGAAGGATTTTACACATTTCGGGCTTAAAAAATAAAAAAAAAAGGAAGAAAAATTTTCCGGTACCTGATCACGCCGTGATTACAATCCCGTGCGCATGACAAAGGTTACCTGCTGCCCACGACCGAAACTTTTGGCATAATACCAACACTACTTGATAAAATAAGTAAACTGTTAAATTTTGCTTGTAGACATAATTTTCAAACCTTTACCACTGGTGAAATAAGAGCTACAAACATGTTGCATTCGCCATACCAAAATAACTAAAGTTCTCCATGGAGCATGTTTAATTAGAAAAGAATCGGCTACGTAACTATTCTACTTAATTTGGCAGCCATTAATTAATACTTTAAGAAAATAATTTTTACAGCATCACCAAACTAATCACAGGTATGCTGTAACTATTCCAATTCAGCTGAGACGATTCAACATCAACACAGCTGTCCCAATAACGTAAGCAAATAGCTCACATTTACCGTGAAACCTCAACACTTCTTCGTCAACCGTGTAATTACAACTCAAACAAATCTTTGCAATGCTTTAAATAACTCGTACAGTTATTTATTACGTAACACAAAATTACAATGTAAACAAAAGGAATACTAAAGAACCAAAATAAACAAATTGTGGAAGATGATGACTGATGATGACTACGTTATGCGAATTTGCTAGTATTAACAATCAACCTTTGAAATATGCAATGGTAGTTTGCAATAATTAAAGCTGAATTTGGCATAGTTGTTTAAGCAAGTAGTTACATATCTGATTAATGAATCTACTTAGCTTACGTAGCAAAATATTTTTTGGAGTGCTACACAAAACAAAACGAATACAAGAACAATTACCTCCCACGAGATAACATGCCAACGATCATAGAAGACACGCCAATCCAGCCCAATTTACACCCAATACAAGGTAGACATATATCTGACTAGTTTCTTATGGTAAATAATTAATTTTGAAGTAGTCTACATGGAATCTTAAAGAATAAATTCCAACACTAAATAAAACTGGATATGCTTACAACTGTGACCAGAGTGAACACAGTAAGCAGAACTGTACATGCCAAATAAAGACACGTGTGAAAATAAAATTATTGATTTTGTAATGAACAATTTTACACCATTGCAGATAAGGTGTAGTGCGACTACCATTGCAGATAAGGTGAAGTATATCGACGTATAATAATGTCATAATATTTAAATCTATAATGCTGTGGTAGATAAACATAATATTGTACCACACAAATTTTACACACAACGCAAAAGTAATCCACTGAGCACAGCTAATACTTAGTCCATTTGCTCAACTTATCGCAGTTCTTGTCAACTCGTGCAAAATAGTTCTGTAGAAAGATCACCTTAGGGCGCAAAAAAGGTCTATTATAATAATCTTGATCTGGCAACGCACCACAATCACTGATGAAAAGCAGTGTATTCAGAATCATTTCATGTGTCCAGAGGCACTCTCAAAGTTTCCCATACAGAGTTGACAGAAAAATAACCAACGCATGTCCTTCATAGTACTCTGCAATTTTTTTTGTTGCCTAACAGTATCATATGTGAAGCAAACAACAAACGGAAAAAAAAAACATGCCCTTACATTTGCCCGATATATTGCTTCCACGATATGTGTGTGCCTGAATCTATGGCGACTTGAGGACAAAGGTATGTGATGAGTTGAAGACAATGGGGCCTAACGACTTGGAGACTACGTTTTCCGATGTTTTGATGACAAAGAGACAATGTGGTGCAATTTAGCCTTTTTTTGGTACGGATAACCTGAAAAAATTTGGACCGATGAAGAACGTATAGTGTCATGGAAAAATTACCATCCGCTGACGATTCTTTTCTAGTTCCCGATTGTGTTCGTGACTTGGATAACGTCTTGGGTAAAGACTTTCCAAAGTCTAAATGTTTGTCTGACGACTTGCATGAATCGTCTTTCTTGGTTGATAACTTAGAATATGACGAATTTCCGGAGCACTACATCCCGTCCTTCTTCTTTGCTCGTGGTGGATTGATGGTGGCCGTTTCGTTCTTCCCGACTTCCAGAACACTGAAATCCTTTTTAAAGAGAAGAAGCTCTACCCCAGACTAGCCCTAGAATCCATCGCCATAGATCTCCAAAAACCAACCCCCTGCAATCTCACCAAAGGGGCCTTCAGAAACGTAAATGCACTCGTTCCCCACCACCTACAACGAAAACCCATCCCAGCACTGAAGCAAATCCAAGCCGACCCAATCCCAACAGGGGCCATAAAACAATTAAATTCAAACTCGCAGAACGGCCACCATCAACCACTACGAGCAAAGAAGAAGGACGGGATGTAGTGCTCCGGAAATTCGTCATGAATATGTGTAAATAGTGTATATAACTTTAATTAGGCCTGAAGAAGATCCGCGGAAAGGATCGAAAATTCGCCGACGTGCAAAACCAGTTGAGTGAGTTAAACCTTTTATACTTGAACACTATGCTTACGAAACCTCAACGTAAAATGCCCATTTTCAATTAGAATATGATTTGGACTTTAATGACGACTTGTGCGATTTGTCCCTCCTGGACTACGTACTGTCGTCATGGCAATTGGATTGGAGCCTCTGTGTGTCTCCAAAATGACTGTGCCTATATGGAGACATTTTCTCGTCGCCTTGCTCCAGCGCTACGGCTCCTATACCACCAAGGCTGACCACAGTGTTCAAAGAGCAAGCAACTACGGGGGACATCAATCGAACATGCCGCTCCACCCAAGGCCAGCAAATTTCCAGATGTAGACCACACAATGACAGGAGAGAGAGAGATAGCTCGTCCACCATCTTTATTTTTTCACTAACGGCTTGATTGCGTAGTTAACCGTTCGGGTTACCTTAATTGAAAGCCTAACTTCTAAATCGTTGTTATTTTGCAAACAAAATTCGTGCAACAAACTAACCGAATTTAAAATAAAATCGACCGAAACCGTATTACTCGGGAAATAAGGTACATTTACACAATTCATACTTACCTTACCGGGTCCAACACGTTTGAATCAATTTCTACGGGATCGTGCACGCTTAAATCATTAGATACGACCTGATTTTGGCTGTCATGGAGGTAATCGGATGAGCCGAGTTTGAACTCCCATTCCAATTCAGTCTACAACGAACTTTGGGAACTATAGGAATGTTTTAGTTGGTCCGACCTTTGATCGCATTTTTTTTCAAATTTTTTCAATCACCATAATTTCCTCCTCGGAATGAAGCTAGTAGATTTTACATGGCCCAAGTCCGAAGTCGCACTTCCTGCAATTTCTACACGCAGAATGATGGTCAGTCACCTGGAGTTTTCTTTTGAGTGCATTCTACGATTTCCGAATCTGACATTTTTTAGAACTAATTAGTCCAAACCTTCTTGAGCATTAAACATGTCCACACTTAGTTGTGCGCGAACAATGGTGGAGAGCCTGAGTAGGATAGTAAGGTATTTTGAAGTAAAAAAAAGTACCCTTACATTTGAACAACAAATTGCTTCCACGACGTAAAATGGCAACAATAATATTGTAAATATATGCCAAAATAGAGTTGAATGGGAATTAGGTTGAGCTACCTAGCCCAAACCTGAAAAAATATTCTTCGTGTAGTAGCACAAGGTTAAAAAGCTGTTTAGACCACTTTCGTTCAGCTACAGGCACTGGAAAGTTGGTGATGTTATGCGTACAGTGTTGGGTCATGTGGACTTGTCATACAAATTATATAGAGTAAAAACTTTTATTTCATACGCTGTTTTGACTTACATGCCAACTGCCCAGGCATTGTCTTTAGTTCTTTACTCAAGATAGTAGAAGTAAATAGATAGAATTTTCAGCAATCATTTTCTATGAGACTACTTTAGAAAAAATGTGCAATCAATCATCAGGCTGCTGAGAAGTCTTTATTACTCTAAAAGATGGATGGTAATGCTGATCCACACCCACCGGGGTCAGCCATTAGCCTGATTTAAAAATTTAAGAAACAAATTACCTCAGTAAACATTTAAGGTAATAAGTTCATCTTTACGGCGACTCTACCTTTTTCCTACCAATCCAGGTTGTTAATTTTTCACAACATTGGAGCTATAAAGGTAATAAATATTCATCGCGTAACATTTGAAATAACGAATTGTGGATTTGGGTCCTAATTCCATAGACAGAACATTGGACAACTGGACCAAGGCACAGTAGAACACTGATCCAATTTAGCAAACGAATAAGAAGGTAGAATATCGTTTAAATTTGCCATCGCAGCTCTACGAATGTTAGCTTAAAGACACTGCCGACAGATACACACACGCAATAAATTGAAATACAGCCTCGATGTTGATTCAGACTGTCTGCTGAAATTTATTGGTGGTATCGTAATTTTGTAGTAATGAAAGCGGGTGGTCCAAAATAAATGCACACGATATTTTATAAGGCCATGTAAAAAAAATTGTTTGGCTTACGGGCAAGGTTGCAAACTGAAGCACCAGGCATTTTATTTTATTTTTTATTTTATTTAGCTGACCACATTTCTTTGACGTGTACCTAGCTCAAGACTGAAAGAGCTTGCAGTCAGCCTAAAAAAGTATAATATTCTGCTAATATGTTATTTATGTCATGTAGTATTAAAAATATTTTAGTTTTTGCCAAATAACTTCTTAGTGGTTTGAGCTAAATGCTTGAAATTATTACCATTGAAAAACTCGTTTCGAGCCGGTTAAAATGGTATACTGGAATGTCAAATACGGTCAAAATTTGGCGAAAATATGGTTTTTTTTTGCGGGTGGACCAAGATTGAGATAAAAGATTTTGACCCGCGATAATTTAAGGCAACCGCACGCGTCTGTAAACCAAACAATTAACAATGTATGAATTTTATTGTTGGTATGGTTTGTGTGTTTTGGATGGATATGATTTGACCCTTGGCCTTCACCATTAGCTGAATGGTTCAGAAATCATGCAGCTACAAAAGGACATTTTTGAATCTGTTAGGATCCAAAGATACCAGGAGCTTTATTTCTGCACTGTTTATGTCCTACCTGCATTGAGCATTCAACTCAGCAACAATGCTCTTTTAGCTGCTAACAGCGCCTCCCTGCTAACTAGTAATATTGGATGCAGTGATGCTTCTACTTTACAGTCAAGTAGGGTTGGCGTCAAACAGTCGTGGCTAGCTGTTAGAATAAACTAAGGGCTACTTAATGACATGCTCTGCTATTGAGTTACTAAGTCAAGAGGGAAGAAGCCTCATGACACTTCGGCACCCAAAGTGTGACTCAATCATGTTGTGACGCCAAAATCAGTTGGTTTCCCCTCTATCCTAACTACTGTCAAGAGACGATAACACGGAGAGCATTGTACGCTAATTCCTCTGCAACTAACATTACATCAATGGGCAGACAGAAATCGCTCGCACCTAGCGCGTTTGTATAGTATTGCCCTCTACTTGGTGGGCGGATTGTTGGTGTGACATTGCAAAAAAATTTTTTTATTTATTAAAAAGGACTAATATTACAACTACACTACAGGCAGATTTGCATCTCAAAATGCTGAATGTCTCATACAATATATGATAAATTTCAAACATCAACTGCTAGGATCACCTTTGAACCTCAAAAAAGAAATAAAAGTAATTTTTGCCTGTGACTTCATTAGCAATTCAATGGTATCTTGTTCAAATATTATTATGCGCCAATGCATAATATGCCACGAATATGTCTACGTGTACAGGTTTGCTATACCTATCTTGCCTGAGAATAATTACAGTTACATGGTGTATTTTGTACACCCGTTAAAGCACATGGCTTCAGTCAAGGCCTTAAGGCCTCTGAAGTTGACTTTTAACGATAAAACAAAATGACTTCACACACAAAATTCGTTTTGAGTCAGAATTTTCGACTATAGTAGTTCATTTTTTCCTCCTAAGCTTTATTTAAAAAAACCTTAAAAATTTATTAAAACTTGGCTATGCTCCTTATTTTTCAAGGCTATCAAACAATAATAATCAATGAACTTCTAAGAAAAAAAAAGATTTAAAAAAAAGTTTAAAAAGTTGAAACTATGGGAGATTTCACTAAAAACTTTCAAAGCTGAGCACTGCTACATCGTCAGTTAAAAACAAACTTGGAAGACTACTGTTTTAACTTAATTAATTCTTTAGCCTTGGACTAATGATGTAATCGTATTTAGACATCTCATGTAATGATTCTGAATACAGTTTGCTTGGAACATGTAATACGGCTACTGGTGTCAAGACGTCTAGCCATGCATTCTTCAGCCTACATCCTACAGATTTCTTCGGTCAAGAAACCAGGAAAAAGTTCACATTCTGGATACAAAAACTGTTAATGTAACGGAGTTCACTTAGGTCATCTGAAGGGGTGCCACCTCACAAGTCGACTGCCATGTGCTCTTGAAGCATTGTAATGAAGACGATGTTAATGATGAAATGTTGTCACAGAACTTATAACATGAAGGTTAAGCTCTTGACTTACAGTAGCTATTTACACAGCAACAACGTAAGCACCTATAATAGTGCTAAAGTAAAACCATCCTACCTTTGATTGAACAATACTAGGAAGGGAGCAGCGACACGCTGATTAAGGACAAATCAAGCATTCGTCTGCAAGAAATAAGTGAAAAAATTATTGCACGACATTGCATGTTACACAAAATAGGGAAAAAATGTGAAATTGATGGCATCTTGTTTTACTGTACCGTTGATATTTTTTCATGAACTGTTCTGCATGTACAGCATTTATAAATTTGACTACTGCTTTTCTGTCAGTTTTGTTGTGTTCAATACTCTGAAAAAAAAAGGGGAACACTGTTATTAACTAAAAAAAAAAAAAGTAGATAGGCGAGTATAGCTCACACACACAGAAAATTTCTGCATCCCTCGATATTCTTATAACTTGCGAGGAAAAGGCTAAAATACTAGGGCTGGCACATGGTGGATTTTAGTTTTTATTGCCTATACGAAAATATAAATTACCTGTTTTTTTATTAGCAGTTTTCCCCCTTTGGGCTCCTTTTATCCCTAGCTTGAAAGTTGTCTTCGCTGCCGTGCTCGTGACCTTCTTCCTTCTGCGCATGTCCGGAACAGGGTTCCTCTATAAAAGACGGATGCAGTGGAACAAAACTATCTTTCTTCCTTCCCCTATGAACCTTGGTCTATCAAAGGGGAGGCTTGGGCGGGTGAAGGTAATGTATATTTTTGTATAAGCAATAAAAACTAAAATAAACCAAGTGCCTAGTGTTGTGCGGCACCCAAAATTTTTGTAACGGTACCGGTACCAGCCCAGGTACCGCGTTACTCAGTATTTAATGGTTCTTAATGGCGGTACTTCCTTCGGTACCTCCGGTATCGGCGGTATTTTTTTCCTTTGATTTTCTCCGGTCATCACAAATGACGCAATGCCCGATATTATAGTGTTGTGGTGCCAACACCTGATTTATAAAAATAATAACAAATTTTATTGAAAACACTAAAATAGCACGGCCTGCCCCTGCTTAATTTTTGTTTTTATTGCCTAACCGAAAATATAAATTACCAGTTTTAATAAATAGCGTTTCCTCCTTTCAGAGCTGATTGATTCCCTAGAAGCTTTGGAGCTTCTATCCCAGCCGGACTTGTACCTTCTGCGCATGTGCAGGTTAGGGCAGTCTATATAATATGGCGCAGCCGTCCGTTCGGCATCATTTCTCCACACCCAAAACCTATGAGCGAGGGGAGGCTTGGGTGGGACTACAGGTAATGTATATTTTCGGTTAGGCAATAAAAACAAAAATTAAGCCCTGCTATTTTAGTGTTTTAATTGCCGAAACGGAACCGGCTTTGTCGGTGAAGGCGTTCCGGATGGTGAAAATGTCTGGAACCCAATAGGCGGATTCAAGGGCGGCGAAGAGGGAGTTGGCGGAATCGTGCGAGACGATGGTACGATGGAAGGCGCAGCTTGCAAGAAAGGAACTTTAGAGGGAGCCAAGGGGAACCGGGCAGACTTGACACGTACCTTCGGGCGTGTTCCCGACGAACCCGGAATCGTGGGAACCTTGTCAGTCTTAGCGAGTCTCGGTTTCTTAACTGAATGCGGGGGTGGAACCGATGGGGCCGAGTGTTTCGTGGTAGCTTTCTTCGCAGGAGGCGGAGCAGAAATCTGTGATGGTGATGTAGAAACCGGTGGTTCGGCAGTAGAAAGCTGTTCCCGCCGTTGTCGAGCCGCTCGGGCAGCGTGCTTTCGCGATTCTAATTGCCGACGGCGGATCACAGTCCAACGGAAGGGAGAAATCGCGATACAGACACTACACTTCTTGTTGAGTCCATTGCACAGTCTATGTTTCTGGCAGCAGGGATGGGGATCGTAATGACGTGCTGGCGGACTGGAAAAACCTAAGCACGAACAGGCTTTTGGCGAGAGGACGTTTACTACCGAAACGATCGGAGGAACTGGTTCTTCGGACGAGGTCGTGTCCATCATGGCTAGAGTGGAACTGTCGACAGCCGTTGCACGCGGGTGGATTCGAATTTGAATGTAGCGAGAAAGACCTCTGGTGGCGAAAATTTGTAAGACGGCGTAGGCAGGAAAAACCGACCGTTCCGTGGACGGTGGCGTGGCTGTCGCCGAGATCAGAGCGTCAGTTGCAACGGGAGAATTAGGTTGGAGCCGAACCAGCTGGACGGAACGTTGAAGACAGGTCCAGATGTCGGAAGGTGACAACGTTTATTGGGGAGTCATTCTTCATTGTCGTCCCCCCCCCCCTATTCCCGTTCGAGGTGCAGCGGGTGAAGGAAGGATCGTAACGCAGCGGATCGCAGACGTGCAAACCTGTAGAGAAGACAGGCGACCGAGGCATAGAGCAGTTGAGGATCGGGGACCAGGTGATGGCCCTCTCCCACTCCCCCCTCCGCCGTTCCGAGTCTAACGAGGGATGGCGTAACATGTGACAGACTGCAGAGAGCTAACCACATGAGGAGCCGGAACGTGAGCCAGGCCGGAAAGTCGTAGAAGTGGAGTGGGAAGAGTCAAATAGGGGGAAGCGAAGTAGTGGGGAAGACTGACGAGTGCGGAAGTGAAGGCCCCGGATGACGAACGGACGGGAGGAATGCAGGGTCGTGGAACAGGTACATCAAACCGGAATAAGTCGCAGCGTCTGACTAGTCGTTGAGACCAACCAGTTGTACGACCGAACCCTTGGGGAATCGGGAATGTAAGCTTGTCGAGCGGGAATGTGCCAGTTTGCGAGTTGTTAGGAGCAAATGTCACACCCGGTCTTGCCAAAAAGGCAGGGAAGCGATAAAGCGGTTCCTGCAAAAGAAAGAAAGGTTCCGGGCGATACCGCCGGGTCAGAAGGCGAGATTAGTAGCCTGAAAGAAGTCGAAGGGAGGGGAACTAACATTCCTAAAGGCTGAAAGAGGAACAGGATCGTCAAACTGAAGTGTGGGTGAATCAGAAAACCCCCGGAACCAATGATGAAGGTAGCGCTCTTTGGGTAGTTGTTCGGCAAAGACCTACCGCTGGGTTCCCCAGCCACGTCGACACATTGTGACGATGGTGGCTGCTGTAGTGTGCTGAGATCAACAGCCGGCACTGTCTTCTCAGTGCCTCTTCTGTTCTTATTTGGTGTCGGTGTTTTTTTTTTTTTTTTTGTATACACGAAGTGCGGAGCTAACTGCGCATCCACATCAGAGAAGAAACGGTACCATAGACCGGATACTAAAGCTGTAAGTATCGTGGAGGAGTAAGATTTTCCGTACAAGAGATACAGAGAGGATGACACGAAGTAACATTGCAAGAGGTATCTAAGGACGCTGGAACGTGATTCCGGGGCGACGTGGTTGTGGATGGTCCGCAGTGTGCTGACGCAGCGAGGGAGACGATCGATGTGATACCAGGAACCACAAACTTGCGGGAGCGCAAAATACGTGGCGAGCGGGGGGACAATGCCAAAAAGTCCGGTGAGGCACGTCCGAGACAGGCTGGATGGTCTTCATCATCCGTAGAGGAGAGGTCTTCTTTACAACCCAAGATAGAAGACGGAGAGGGTGATGCCGAGGAACGAGGAGGCGAACGACAAGGAACCAGTGAGGTGGAAGAGTCATGGACCGGACGCCGGAACGTAGGAAACGGAACCGGGAGGTGTGCGTCGCACCAGTACAGGAGACGAGGAGAGGGACGACGAGAGGAACCGAGAGGTTCCGAAATGACCAGTGAAGGGAGACAAGGAACCCCAAGCTGGGGTTTACGTTGTAGGACAGGATAATGTGCTTGGGAAATATGGGGAAATCCGGTTGGGGACGGAATGTGTGTGGCGAAAGGATCTTCTAGAGGATTTGTCAGGGAGAGCAGCCAGAAGGGCCGGGAACGTTCCGGATGGTGGTTGCAACGGCTGGCGAATGGGTCGGGAAACAGTCGAGAGCTGATCCATGGATGGAGGAGACCAGGTGACCCGGATGTGTGGAGTTGAAGTACCCGCCCGCAGATTCCCGGAACCTAAGGAAGGATGGAGACGATCCACACCGCTCATTGAGCAGCGTTCCGCCGAAGGAACGCAGGAACGTAGGGATGAAGCAGACGACCGCGTCCCTGTAAAAGGAGTGCAGGAACGTCACGAGGAACCGGAACGGTCCGCGAACCAGGGAACCGGCTCGATGTCAGGGAGCAGCTCAAAGGCGATCACGGAGTGAGCGCCCTAGGAGAAATGATGCCGAAAGGACGGCTGCGCCGTTATTATATAGACGGCCCAAACCTGCGCATGCGCAGAAGAACAAGTCAGGCTGGGATAGAAGCTCCAAAGCTTCTAGGGAATCAAGTAGCTCTGAAAGGAGGAAACGCTATTTATTAAAACAGGTAATGTATATTTTCGTCGGCAATTAAAAAATGTGTTTTGTCGATATAGTTTTAATGGAAAAATAATTATTGATTTCCCCCACCCCTTGATTTAAGTTAATGCATGTTTGACAACATATTTGTTAAAAAAAAACCCTTTTAAAATTTGTAGTTAAGCTGCTATCCAAGTAGAAATGCAAATATAAACACACGCTGGTTGTAGCATCAAAGTTACACAAATTTGGTTCCAATTTTGTGCATTGTTTAGAATTCCAATTTTACCATTGTTGATCTTTAACTGATTATTAAACTGCTTTGAGCCCTACGACACAAGGACTGAATGAACTATTATTATAATTTTAGCGCTTTTTTATTAAAATACAGGTATTTTAATAATGCACGGTATTTGGTACGGTTGCATTTTTGGTACAGTGGTACACCGTGAGAACCGGTATACCGCCCAACACTACAGGTGCCATCCCTAGTATTTTAGTCTTTTTATAGCCGATGAAAATATACATGACCCGTTTTTTCCATTAGCAGATTTCGTCAATTGGTGGCGAGCCAAGGTTCGACTACCTGCGTCAAGAGCCGGCAACCCCAACGTATCCTGGTGAAGACAACCAAAGTTCCGATTCCTGCCCAGGGGAACCACAGTCCCAAGAGGGTGAAGAGAGCATCATCAGCTGCGGAGAAAAGTGAAGTATCAGGGCAACAATGGGTCCATCACTGTGGGACAAAGTAAGCGATTCATCGTGAAAAGCGAAAATCCTCTCACTTTGCAGGCGGAAAGCGGAATCGAGGACAGCAATCACGGAACTGGATCGCAGCATGAGTTGAAGAAGGAACACCAGGAAAACAATGCGAACCGCCAGGACAGACGGCAGCGGTTCATAATGAAGAGAGGTCGGAAGAAGATGAAGATCCGTAGGAAGGTATAAGAGATGCGAGCCGGATGGATACTATCAGAGTTGAGTAGCGTATGGCGCGGTCCACCCGACAATAATGTGGTCGTTGTTACCTGGAGGCACGATGCCATGGTAATTAGATGGGCCTTAGTGAGCCGGAAGCAAAGGCCTGTGACCATTAGGCCTGGCAGGAAGGCAAAACGAAGTGGTCGTCTGCGGAACAGTGCACAGACGAGATCATATGTTGAGTAGTAACCAACAGTTGTGGCGAGGGGATCACATCGAGAAGTAGCAGGGACCATAAGCAGGATGAAGGAGAGGCCCGTGGGCCGATAAGTCATGGGTCCTTGAATGCCCAAGGTACGGATGTGACGAGGCATATAGCACCCAAGCACAGGGTGGTCTTTGCAAACAAAGGATGAGATCCTTGAGAGAGGAACCAATGGTCCGACAGGTACAGAATCTGATAATGGGCCCGGGGCTGTAGTTCTGTACATCGGAAAGGAGACCGTCGAAAGGAAGGCAACATGTCATTATTGGAAACGCTGAGTGATTGAGGGATTCCTGACCTGGAGGATAGTGATCCAAGAGCGGAACGGAACCAATGGTACACAGTCCTAAAAAGGGCCTCGGGCTGGGCATTGGGGCCCAGGCCGAGCCTCGGCTCCAAAGCGCTTAATGCAAACCGCCCGTGTACCGCGCCGATAGAAAGTGTTTTCGAAAGAAAGGGACTCGTGATGTTGCCAGGTAGGTGACGTAAGTAACAAGACGCAAAACTTCATTGGCCATGGACCGGGCCCGGACAGGCAGCGTGGACCCGGGATCCAATGATCCAGCAGCTCCAAGAAGAAAACGGACCTGGCAGGAACAAGTGTCGGACCGGGCGACCTGGTGGGTCGGCTGCGGCCAGTCGGTAATATCCTCTGTCCTAGTCCGCACCCCCCTCTTTCCGCCGACAAGGCAATGGTCGAAACCGACCAAGTAGGAAGCAGTGCGGAAGGTAACTGATGGGAGCCGGGGGAACCGTGTCAAGCCCTGTTGTCAAAGAAAAAACCAGGAACAGTGGCGGACAAGAGAAATGGCTACGGTCCGTCCGGATCAAAAAGGCTTGACGAAAGCAATCGAAGGAACCAAGAACCAATCGTGAACGAAGCAGCCCTTTGCCACCCAAGTGCACACCTGGAAAGGAGAACTTCAAAGACATGCCGACTTCTTGTTGTAGTTATGCTGAGTGGTCGAGGGATTCCCGACCTCGAGAACAGTGAACCGGGAATGGAACGCAAAAAAAAATACCAGGCCCGGCCACAGGCCAAGGCCCTGATGACATATCCTGGTTCCTCTGCGAATCAAAATATACACTATTGGCCAAAGTGTCGGAGTGCAAGGAACGTACTAGAAGTCATGCGGACAGTGAAGTGCCGATTTACTCAAGATGCTGGCCCGGGCATCGGAGCCCGGTCCCCCAGCCTCACGCGACAGGGCGCACATCCGCAATGTAGACGACGTTGAACAGGAGGCTTCGTGGTTACGAAGCGAGAGGCTCGAAGTACATCTTGAGACTTGGAAGAAAGACGCCGCAGGCCTTGAGGGCAGGAAACCGAAGCTAGATGGAACAGGAGGCTTCGCAGCACAGTCCGGGGGACACACCATTTCACAGAAAGGGAATCGGCTGGAAAGGAGATCGGTTGGGTTGTTTGTAGAAGCAAGTCTTGAATAGTCACCAGATTTCCGAACGAAAAGGCAAGGAATCGAAAGTGGAACGAAATAAAAAGGAACCAGGCCCGGCCTTGAACCTAGGCCCAAACCGCAAGCCAGGAACGAAGAACGGTGAGTAATTTGTAGTCGTAACTCAGGAACGGCCGAGAGAACCCCAACCCGAGGGATAAGAAATTGAAAACGGAACGAAGAAAAAAGGTTTCGGGTCCGGCCGAGCCAGGCCCGAACCTCAAGTCTTGGCTACCCATGACGAAGAAGACTGGCCGGAGCTCGGATTGTTGAGCATAAGGGTTGTCCCAGACAACGCAGAAAAGAGGAAGCTTCACAAAGAATTGGTGAACAGGCGTAAAGGAACCGCAGCGCTTGTGAAGGCAAGGAAAGAGCAGAATGTGGTCCGGTACGGGCCCCGGACTCGGGCACAGGGACTCGGTTCCATGCCGCAGGTATCAAAATGCGCGAATCTGGAGGTGCAGGAAGGGGAACATTCGACGACCACAGTAGTGTCGGCAAGAAATCACAAAGACAGCAGGTTGCGGACCGCAAAAGGGTCCGGACTGGGCGTTGAGACTCGGTCCGAATCTTGGTAGACAAGCACAAGAGGCATTGAAAAAGTTGGCCAAGACGCTCGAGTGAAGAGCCCACATGACGATCCCCTTCAGGAACCAGAGTACTCACTAGACGAGGTAAACAATGGCGTTGCCAAGAAGGTAGGCAGACGGCAGAACGCGGTTCGTAAAAGACCTCACACCGGATGCATGGGCCCAGTCCGAGCCTTGTCGTCTGTAGTATGAAGTGGAATCGGACCATATACCAGTCCGACAAAATGCGGCACTGGAAAGTAACAGGAAACAGGATCGGTGCAGGAAGGAACAGAGGAACCGTGTCAAAGCAATCCAGGCAGCGGCCTGAGGAACGGGAATTGCGGCCTCCGGAACCAGAGGTGGACTGGAAAGGACAAGGAACAGGAGAAGGCGACAGGCCGGACCGACTGTTTTACAGAGGAAGAGGAATCGGCCGCAGCCACAACCACTTCACCAACAGCAAGGCACGTGGCAGACAGTTAATGATTCCGGTCCGCGGACGAAGGTCTACAGAACGGGTAAACGTCGGGAACGGGTACAGAAATTGGTGTGGAACCACAGAGCGGCACTCCCTGCGAAGACGGAAAGTGCCACGCAACTGCAGGTGCCAAACCAAGGTCGGAATCGCTGGTAGAGTCGTAGAATCCACGAGAAAATGGACGACGAACGAAGAGCACATGAGCAACCACCACGGCGGCTGCCCTAAGAATAAAGATGGTTCTGTTCCGCTGCGTTCATCTTTTATAGAGGAACCCGGTTCCGGACATGCGCAGAAGGAAGGAAGGTCACGAGCACGGCAGGGAAGACAACTTTCAAGCTAGGGAAAAAGGGAGCTCAAAGGGGGAAAACGCTAATGGAAAAATAATGGATATTTTCGTCGGCTATAAAAACTGCTGGCATAGTTTAAATAATTTACACCATGAATTACTGATAAGTTGTTGCTAAAACTGTCAAGTGGTTACTTTACTTCCGAGATGATACTTAAAATCGTTAACTGAAAAGAAATGTAATGGAACACGACATGTTTTTCGATATGTATTATTTCCCAGCAAAAAAGGGCAATCAGTGTTGGACTAAAGCCAAGTTTTAACTATTGCATTCGTTTCATGTATGGGATTCACTGCAGTCCCCTGATGCAACGACAAGTGTTTCTTTATATCTTTTCACTGCAATTTCATTTCTTTCCATAGCAGTGGCGGGTCATATGCTACGAAATCATTTAGTTGTAATACTGGTCCTCAAAAAACAACAAAAATTTAACTTGCAGGACAAGTAAAACAACATGTGATCCTACCTCAACTGGACCTATGCCTTCACACATCTTCAGAAGTTGATCCTTTGAAGTAGCAGCAGCCAAGTTTTCTACGAGAGCCAGTTTGCTTGGACCAGCCGACATCTACAACAAACAATACGTAAAAATAACGGTAACTATCTAATACACACCATGCTTATTAACTCTCTTGCCTCAAGAGTC